>BSBN01001608.1:600000-822500 GCA_027924645.1 Cunninghamia lanceolata
TCTCTGAAAAAGAGATCAGCAATGTGAGATGCATCATTTGTGCATTTGCATGGCACAAAATGAGCCATCTTACTCAATCTGTCCACAATGACAAAAACACTATCCACACCCCTTGTTGTCTTAGGAAGACCAAGGACAAAATCCATACTAATGCTCTCCCAAGGCCTGTTGGGAATAGGAAGGGGTTGGTACAAACCAGCATTAGAAGACATACCTTTGGCCTTTTGACATATGGTACAACTTGCAACATATCTCCTTACATCCGATTGTACCTTTGGCTAATAGTAGAATCTAGTGACTCGTTCCAAAGTCTTGTCCAACCCAAAATGTCCTCCTAACGTTCCATTGTGCTTCTCTTTGATGATGTTATCCCTCATTAAACATTTAGGAACACATAGCAAACTACCTTTGAATAGGAGACCTTCCTGCAACACAAAATCTGAATATTCTATTGATAACTGAGAGGGGGGGTGAATTAGTTATCCTAATAATTCAACTTTTTGTGCTTTCTTAACAGTTAATGCAATATTAGATCAAATAATCATGCATGATCATAAAGTGGAAATGACACAAATACACATGACACAATGATTTGACATGGAAACCCTGTTAAGGGAAAAAACTACGGGGTGATTAACCCAAGATATTATTCTCTGTTAGAAGAATAGAAGATACAAAATGGCACTTGCCAATTAGGGCTCACTGCCCGAGCACACTACTCACAAGAGACTCACTGCCTACGAGAGACTCACTGTCTACAAAAAAGGAAAATAACTTGATGTTTGAACTGATGAGAAGCATCCATACATGATGAGGTTCAATTTCGGTTAAGCTTAATAGACTGATCTACTGCACTTCATTCTACTTTCTTTTAATGCTGTTGTACTGTCACATTCTGGACCTGTCTTCCTATCTTTACTCTGCTCTTCTACTTTTCTTCGCACCTATTCATCCACCACACACACTTTCACATCTAAATCTATCTTATATATATCCACACAAGTGATTTCATCACCTTCCTAGTCGGCATCCAGAATAGTCAATATTTTCCTCAAACTCTGATCTGTCCGCTGAATCCTTGCATACCAAGTAATGTGGATCAAGGATATATTTGTGGAAGTCATCAATCATATCGACCAATCATAACTTATGCCTTAAGAACCTTTACCATCATCAGTAACACATCCGGAATAATGTATGATGTTCTGTCAGTCAGTTCTTCCTCTATCCATACTGCCAATCAGGAACCTGACACTCAAGTATTCATATCTTTTCCTTCATCTATCACCGGAGGCTAAATCCTTGGAATCTATTAGTCAAGGTACTCCTCTTGACTTCCCCAAATCCACACTTTACTGAGATACTTCTTCTGAGAGATCCGGACTTGTCTATCAGACTTTACTGACTGCTCTGTTCTTGCTTACCAGACCTCAATACTTCTTCAATCTGACTTCCGGTAAAGACTCATCATGTCCTGCAGATGAGTGGGCTAACCTTTGTTGCCATGAATGACAACATTCATGAATCCTCATAGTGTCTCTTGCCAACAATTTCCCCCTTTGGCATTGATGGCAACACTTAGTGAAAAATGAGTAAGTGTCACACTATACTCCCCCTTGGCTGATGCTCTACCTTTATGTACATTTTTCAGAGCTCCCCCTTAGCTAGATTCCTCATTTTTCACTACTCTTCACTCCACCTTTGACATCAATGGCAAAGGGTAGGATTCGCATACCAAAATTTTCAAAATTTCAACTATACTTAGCCGCATAAGTATATACATATGGCATACTTACATATACTGAAGAATGTCTGCAAAAGTTGTCTTCAATTGGACAAATTCTGTTGCCCAACTTTGCTTCATTCTGTCCAAAATTGATATATGACTGCTCAATAGGAATGCAAACACATCTGCTTTTTTTAAATTTGTCAGATCACTGGTCCAGGCTGTGATCTGAGCTTCTTTTAGGGCCTCATGCATGGCCTCTAACTTAGGGATAAGTATTCCTCTAAGTTCATTCAACCTACTGATTCTATTTTTCTTCTCTTTTTCAAGCTTTTTAATTTCATTCAAAACTACAGTCATCTGACATTCTTGATTTATTATGGATGCGTTAAGTGGATCAAAATTTTGAGAAAGTTTTGTTAGTTGGTCCTCCTGTTCTTCCACTTTCTTCTCAATCTCCACTGTTGCTTTAGACCAGGTTATACAAAATTTGTATACATCTCCTCCATCCTTGAGAGTATTTTCCAAGCTCTTTATCCCAATACCCATAATTCTCCTATCATTTGTTATTATCCCTTGCAGCTCAGAGAATCTCTTATCCAAAAACTCTTTCCTAACCTTCTCATCAGCTGATTTCTCTAGAGAGTTGAAATGTGTACTAATACTATTAATCAGAGATTTGAGATTACCGGATGAAGAGGCTGAGGGATCTTTCTGAAAAGATGGCATGATCTTCTCCAAAGCACCAGATGCAGCTTCTATTAGCTCACAGTCTTCCATGTGAGACTTCAGGAGATTTTCTTTTGCCTTTGCATTGGCAAATGAAGCTATCTTCATTGTTTGAACCAGGGAGAGAGAATCAAAGTTAAATGGACCTTGAAGTAACTCCAGTTCATCCATCTCCATCATTTCTTTTGTCAGGAAGCCCTTAACAGTTTCTGCAGTGTCTCTTGTCGGAGACAGAGATTTCTTACCTTCTGCACTGTCACTTATGTTCTTCTCATCTTGACTTTCTTCTCTTCCTTTCGCTTCTTCTTCTTTCTCCTCTATTCTTTCTTCTCCTTTAAATCCAGAGACAACAAGGAAAACCGGAGGAGAGATATTTGTTTGTTCATGGGCCACCTCTTCTGGAGTAGAGGATTCCAAGTCCTTACTTTTATCTTCCCTTGTCTCCTTATCCTCTTCTGCTACTATCTTAGTAGCATCTTCTTCAATATCTGTAGCCAAGGGATCATCACCTAAGTCCTTTATAATAGGAATGTTGAATCTTTTGTATGCATTCCAGAGGATCTCTTCTGTCTCTTTTGCTACTTCGTCAGTTTTTTCGAGCATAAGCTGATTCATTCTAGCTTTGCTTTGGAATTCATCCTTACAATCTTTGAAGATCATACTCTTCTGCTTAGGAGTTATCGAGGCAAAAACTTGAATAGCTATCTATTCCCAGATCTCCATATTCTTCTCTTTGGCATTATTCTTCCTCAATTCAAGTTCCTTCTCAAGGCTTTTAGGAATTAAAGATATAATCTCAATGAAAGCCTTGTTGTAAATGTTCAGATACTTAACTGTGGCATCCTACATAATTTTCTGATCAACTTCATTGCATTCATGATAGAATTTTGTTAATGGCTTCAAATTTCCATCCATAGTGATTGCCTTAACTATATCATCTAAGGACAGGGTGGCCCTTTCAACAAACTCTTTTGCTTCTGCTTCCTTGGTTTCACTGGAAACTTTCTTCTTCTTCATCATCTTCTTTACTTCCTCATCTGATTCTATCTCTTCTTCATCTTTTTAGCTTGTGTAAGACCTTGTAGCCTTTTTCTTAGTCCTTTTCTTTGCTTTACCAGATGATTTTGTTTCCAGTTTTGATGTCTTTGAGGTCTTAGCAGTTGTAGGTGTAGACCTCTTAGAGGATCTGGTTCAGGAGGGGGCTTCTACCGGATCACTTTTCTTTTCTGCTTCTTCCTTTTCTTTTTTTGTCCTTTCCATTTTTTCTCTCTCTTTTGAAATGCCAAAACTTTTGGCAAAGTTCTCAACTTATTTTCTCACTCTTTTCTTCATTTCCGGTTGTCATAGCTCCACATGGATCTTCACACTTAACTCTTCAAAGGTTCCAAACCTTTCTGCTTTAGCTGACTTAGCATGTGTTGAACATGCAGCTCTACAATTTTCTCATCAACTTCATATCCCATTGGCATGATCCACACTACCCTTGGCTCCACTGCCTCCATTAGGCACTGATTAGTTTCTACCACAAAGCACCCTATGTCTTTGTACTTCTCAACCAGAGATTGGGGGATTCATTCTCTAGCTTGCATCATACTTTAAAAGTTCTTGAAATATCCCCACAAAGATGTATTTCTTGCCTTAGCATCCCCAAGCCCATGTAGGTAGTCTTTGATTTGGATTGCAATAGGTCTGTCATCCTACCAAACCCAACCATTGGATCTGGGAAGCTCATTCATGAAGTAGAAGAATAAACATAATATCAGCCCACCATACTTGAATGAGTTTTTCTTGTCCTTTTTGATCTTTTGTAGGTTCTCCAATAGTTGGCTTAGAAGAAGTTCACAAAGATCATAGTCAGCATTTTCTCTTAGCATCTGATAAGCTATATAAACTATAGTTCTTGGTACTAAATTTTCCCTACTGGAGTGATAAATCTTGTAGCCAATTATCATGGATGCAAATTTGATATCTGGATCAGTGATATCTTCAATTGTCATAGCTCTCTTGTCAAATTTTGATCCGGTTGCTTCACTCACTGTCTGATTCTTGATAGATTTAAGAATAGGTGTCCCACCAGATGAGTGTAGACCAGTTACTGCCCTAATTGCCTCCTTGGTGACCTTAAATGGTCTATTCAACCATAGGAAGTTATCATGCACTCTACTCAACACATACCGGACCTATTCATCTTCTTCAAAATAGGGGAAATGAATGCACTGTGCAAAATACTTATCCCAGATGGCCTTGAACTAAGGTTTGAGCTCAAAAGAATCATCTATTAACTGATTGTGATAGATATCAGCCAGCTTAGATTCCCCAAATTCTTCAATATTCGCATGAATATATGCCCTAACATCTTCTACATGCAAAATTCCATGCGGAGTGCTTGAAAAGGCACCTAGGGGATCAACTTCGATGGATTTATATGGATGTTTCTTGAATTTAGGGCGTGGCCTCTCAGTGATCTTTACAACATTTGGT
This sequence comes from Cunninghamia lanceolata, assembly GCA_027924645.1. Taxonomy (NCBI): domain Eukaryota; kingdom Viridiplantae; phylum Streptophyta; class Pinopsida; order Cupressales; family Cupressaceae; genus Cunninghamia; species Cunninghamia lanceolata. Next base: position 604,937 of record BSBN01001608.1, read on the forward strand.
GTATCCATCTTCAAATAGATTTACAGAGAAATATTCAATAACAGAAAGTACCTTTTGCGCGTCTAGGGTTCGTAAAGAGAACTTGAATGATTTGTTGATTGAATCAACTCCAATTGTTGGTCTTTGAGAAGTTAGAAGTAGCTTGTTGCAGAGCTCTCCTTTCTTTCCTTTTGAATGCAAATGTGCAACTAACAAGCGCAAGAACCCTTTTATTTGCCAGAGAAACGCTAAATTCATACTGCAATAAATGCGCAACTTAAGTTATTCTGGTTGCACTGTTCTTCTTATTTTGAAGTAGATCTCTTTTTGGATTACAGTAATATGCTTAGAGTTGTCCTTGGTGATTAACAATGAGTTTTCTTACTTTCCTCAACCATTTGATCTATCCACAGATCAAGGTATCTCAAAATTTGGATCATACCGGATTTAACTGTGAGAGTCTTGTTCATACTGGATGACTGTTGAACCGGATCAATCTTGATAGATTTAAAGTTTTCAAATTTTCTTGCGGATCTTCACAATATTAACCAAGCCTTCTTTTGATGTTTCTCTGAAAACCTTTTTGATCTGCAACCTTTTAAGTGCCAATTTCAGGCACCAATTAACTGGCTGGGGGAATTTGTTTTTCTTCTGTTATTCCCCCGGAGCCAAAGCCCATCTATTCAATTTTTGGAAGGAATGTTAGCACCAGATTCTGGTGCAGATCCATACCCTACATTATCTATACTTCTCTTTACCCAAATCTTGTTCATTTCACTCTTAACTTCATCCGCATTCACTTTTCCTTTTCCTTTGTCTTGATTCTGAATATGATGCACCGGACCCCTTTTGTCCTGATTCTTGCTTCTACAGATTTTGGCAATATGACCGGATCTATTGCAATTGTAGCAAACAACATTTCTTTGCATATTTGACTAATAACCTCTTGATCTACACTGATTAGCCATATGACCTACTCTATTGCATGTATAGCATCTACCATTAAATGAATTGTTCATTTGCATATTTCTGCATTCATGAGATTTGTGACCATACCTTTTGTAGTTGAAGCACTGTCCGGAGAAGGATGAATTAGTTTGATTCATTCTCTTTCTGCATTGATTAGCTTTATGACCAAAGTTATTGCATTTGTGGCAGTATCCATTGAAGGATGGATATTTTTGAGCATTAGGATGCCTTACCGAAGGTCTTCTAAGCCTATTCCTTGGATTTTCTGATCCAAAATTCTTCTGACCAGATCCAGAGCTTTCACCCTTCTCATATCCTAAGCCACACAAGTCATCTACCCTCTTTTGGCTTTCAAGAAGAACTTCAAGTTGAGCAGAATTTATCTTGAATTTCTCTTTGTATTCATTTGCTATTTGAAGATCCTTTTTAAGAGAGATAATTTGATCCTCAAGCTTTTCTTCATTATCTTTAGCATCTTCAAGATCAGATTCAAGATGTTTGATTACTCTATCCATCTTGTGGCAATCTTCTGATTTCTCTTTGAGAGATTGTCTTAGATCATCTTCAGTTTTTCTTTTTTCTTCAATTTCTTGGGTAATCTTCATAACTCCTGATTCCATTTCATGTCTTACCATAATGACCTCTTTTGATAACTTTTCACATAACTTGGTTTTCTCCTTCAGATATCCATTTGTATCATTTGTTTCACCTTGACTTGCCAGCTGCTGAAGTAGCTCCTTTCTCTTTTTCATAGAGAGACTTAGTTTCTCTTTTAGTTCATTTATGAAATCATCAGCCTGTTTGAGTCTTTCCTTCAATTCGTTGACTTCAGAATTTGACTGCTCAAGATCATCTAGGGCAGACTTAAGTTGCTCCCTCATACCATACACATCCATTTGAATTCCTAGATCTTCCTCAATCTATTAGGCTCTGTTTAGAGAAACTTAGCTCTGATACCAATTGTTGATAACTGAGAGGGGGGGTGAATCAGTTATCCTAATAATTCAACTTTTTGTACTTTCTTAACAGTTAATGCAATATTAGATCAAATAAGCATGCATGATCATAAAGTGGAAATGAAACAAATACACATGACACAATGATTTGATGTGGAAACCCTATTAAGGGAAAAAACCACGGGGTGACTAACCCAAGATATTATTCTCTGTTAGAAGAATAGAAGATACAAAATGGCACTTGCCAATTAGGGCTCACTGCCTAAGCACACTGCTCACAAGAGGCTCACTGCCTACGAGAGACTCACTATCTACAAGAAAGGAAAGTAACTCAATGTTTGAACTGATGAGAAGCATCCATACATGCTAAGGTTCAGTTCCAGTTAAGCTTAATAGACTGATCTGCTGCACTTCATTCTGCTTTCTTTTAATGTCACTGTACTGTCACATTCTGGATCTGTCTTCTTGTCTTTACTCTACTCTTCTACTTTTCTTCACACCTATTCATCCACCACACACACTTTCACATCTAAATCCATCTTGTATATATATCCACACAAGTGATTTCATCACCTTCCTAGTCGGCATCCAGAATAGTCAATATTTTCCTCAAACTCTGATCTGTCCGCTGAATCCTTGCATACCAAGTAATGTAGATCAAGGATATACTTGTGGAAGTCATCAATCATGTCAGCCAATCATAACTTATGCCTTAAGAACCTTTACCATCATCAGTAACACATCCGGAATAATGTCTGATGTCCTGTCAGTCAGTTCTTCCTCTATCCATACTGCCAATCAGGAACCTAACACTCAAGTATTCATATCTTTTCCTTCATCTATCACCGGAGGCTAAATCCTTGGAATCTATTAGTCAAGGTACTCCTCTTGACTTCCCCAAATCCACACTTTATTGAGATACTTCTTATGAGAGATCCGGACTTGTCTGTCCGACCTTACTGACTGCTCTGTTCTTGCTTACCGGACCTCAACACTTCTTCAATCTGACTTCCGGTAAAGACTCATCATGTCGTGAAGATGAGTGGGCTAACCTTTGTTGCCATCAATGACAAAATTCATGAATCCTCATAGTGTCTCTTGCCAACATATTCACCATGAAAAGTATTAGCCAAACTAGCACAAACTTCATAAGTAGCCTTGAAATCTACATCCTCCTTATATAACTATTTCAAACAATCTATCCCCATGCTTTCCATCTATACTTCCTATATGACCAGCATCCTTCTACTTAAAGCATCAGCCACTTTTGTTGGCAACACCCTTTTTATGCTTAATAGTGAAGCTATAGGCCTGCAATTGTTCCATCCACTTAACATGCCTATGATTAAAATTTTCTTGACTATTTAGGAAGCTAAGAACATGGTTATCAGTAAAAACAATGAACTCTTTGGGCAGCAAATATTGTCTCCACTTTTTGAGAGCTTGCACCATTGCATAAAGCTCTAGGTCATAGGTAGAATACCTTTGTTTAGCCTCATTCAACTTCTCTAAAAAAAAGGCCACTGGATGTCCATCTTGACTAAGAATAGCACCTATTGCTTGCTGACTTGCATCACATTCCATGACAAAAAGTTTGTCAAAATTAGGGAGCACCAATGTAGGTAATTCAGCCACTTTCTTCTTTAACAATTCAAAGCTATCATCTGCTTGCTTTGTCCATTGAAATTTGCACTTTATTCCACCCTTGATGGTATTAAGAATAGGAGCACTTATGTGATTGAATCCTCTAATGAACTTCCTGTAAAAAGTTTCCAAGCCATGAAAGCTTCTAACATCTCCTATTGTCTTAGGAGTAGGCCAATTGAGAATGGCCTCAACCTTTGTGGGATCCATCTTCAAACAACCATTTGAAATCACAAAACCTAGGTACACAAGTTTAGTTTTCATGAACTCACACCTATCCAAGTTGATCATCAACTTATTCTCATGCAACTTCTTCATCACCTGTCCAAGATACTTCAGATGTTCTTCTTTTGTCCTGCTAAAAACAAGTATGTCATCAAGATAAACAATTACAAATTTGCCAATGAATTCAACAAGTACCTCATTCATCAAATGCATGAATGTGCTTGGGGAATCGCTAAGGCCAAATGGCATGACAAGCCACTCATAGAGACCTTCATTTGTCTTGAAGGTAGCCTACCACTCATCTCCTTGCCTAATTCTGATATGATGATAACCAGATTTCAAATCAATCTTTGAATAGTAACATGACCCTCCAAGATAGTCCAAAAGATCCTCAATCCTTGGCATAGGGAATCTATACCTTATTGTGATCTTATTTATGGCCCTTGAGTCTATACATAGTCTCCACTTCCCATCTTTCTTTGGAGCAAGTACACTAGGGACTACACATGGACTAAGACTCTTTCTAATCAGTCCTTTCTCCAAGAGTTCTTGAATTTGTCTACTCACCTCTTCATTTTGTTGTGGTGTCAATTTATAGGCAGCCTTATTGGGCAATGTGGCACCTAGAATCAAGTCAATTTGATGACTTATATCTCTCATGGGTGGTAAGGAGTTAGGAGTATCATCTACCACAAGATCTTGGTACTTATCTAACAATTGCTGCACTTCTGGTGGAATCTCTTTCTACTTCTTGTCTCGCTAACCTAATTTATCTTTAGGCTTCATTATCAAGGCATACCCTTGGGTATCCTTCTCCTTCATGAGGTGTAAGAACTCTTTGCCACTAACCATCATGACATTGGTGTCATTACTCTTCTCTCCAGTCTGCTCTTGCATAGGATCCATCCTAAACTTCCTTCCATTCTTGGTGATGAGGTATGTGTTCTTCTCACCATCATGTTGTGCCTTCACATCATACTTCCATGGATGTCCAAGAAGAAGGTGACAAGCATCCATAGGAATAATCTCACATAGTACCTTGTCCTTATAATCACCTATCTCAAACTCAACCCAGGTTTGTTCTTCTATCATGTAATTTTGATTCTTATTCAACCAAGAGATCTTATGAGGACTAACATGGGGCAGCCTTTTCAACTTATACTTCTCTACCATTTCAGTAGACACTACATTCTCAGTAGAACCTGAAACAACAATGATTTTACAAAGCTTACCATATGCTATACCTTGGGTTCTGAAGAGAGTCTTCCTTTGTGGGGGCTCTTGCTTTAATGGCATCTTCATCAAGGTTCTCTTGATCATCTTGCTCTCTCCTTCAAGGAATGGTGTAGCACTACTAATGGGTGAATTCACACTTTGGAAATCATCATCTTTCAACAACTGATTCGTTCTTCCACCATCATGGGAACTAGTTGCCTTCTCAGGGCATCTGCTCAAAGTATGGCCTACTTGATTGCAGCCATAGCATCTACCCATGAAAACTTCGGGTCCTCTTCCTGCACCACCACTTCTACCTCTACCATTAGGTCTTCTCCAACATCTGAAACCACCACCTCTATGTTCTACATCAGAATGAGACTCTTGTTGACTTGGATTTTCATTTCTACTTGACTATCCTCTACCAAAACTGCCTCTTCCCCTATTATTTCTGCCACCTCTTCCTCTGGTGTTTTGATCGCTCTTCCTTCTCAACTTTTCCTCTGCCCTAGAGGCTAATTGAAAACACTCATCCACTATTTTAGGAACCACCATACTAAATTCATCTTGTATGTTATACCTCAAACCATCGAGATATCTAGCCACCATCTCTTTCTCCTCCTCTTTGTGATTGGCTCTCATGCTTAATCTATGAAATTCTTCAGTATATGTGGCCACATCCATATCCTTTTGTCTGAAATGATTAAACTTCCTAATGGTTTGCAACTCATAATTAGATGGCATGAACTTGTCTCTTAGCATGGCCACCATTCTACTCCATTTGGTGATAGGGTTCTTTCCAACTTTCTCCCTTTCACATTACATATAGTTCCACAAAACTAGGGCATAACCTCTCAATCTTGTCTTAGCAAAATTGACTTTCTTGCTGTCACTATACTCCTTGAAGTCAAAATAGTTACACATGGCTTCAATCCAATCCATGAGGGCATCTCCATCTAGTTTCCCATTTAATGTAGGAACATCCATCTTTGGATCACCACTATCTCTATGAGCACCTTTGAGTGCATTCAAGAATGCCTTCTGGTCTGCAAACATACCTTGTTCTTGAGGGCTCTCCTCTGCCTCTTCTTCTTCTTCTGTATCAGAAGCACTTCCATCCTCGTTACCCTTACCCTTGGTCCTCTCTTCTTTCAATCTTTCTTTAGGCATCTCCTCTACCATCTTCTTGATGGCTTCTTGGCTCATAGACTTGGGAGGCATTGTGCTAGCCTCAGTTTCTATCTCCTTGTCTAACATACACTGCTCCAATTCAAATATTGGCTCTGATACCAATATGATGCAGAGCGCTCAGTGGAAGCATTCAAATTGAACAACAAACTAATTGGTGAGATGTGGCTTATGTCTTGGTGACCTACTCTTGTCGACCAAACATACCTCGTCGGCCACCTTGCTATTTATCTTCCCGATCTCCCAATTCTCCCCAACAGTCAACTCCACTTTATCTTCAGAGAGACTTCCTCTATTGACAGCATCTTCAAACCTCCTGCCGATACCTGATGGTGGTTACATTCCCACTCTCCTTAACCATCGCGGTTAGTCGTGACTCTGTCGGCCAGACTTTAGTCATCGGCGACCACTTATGACATTTGGTTGATATGCCGATATGTCGTTACAACCCGTTGTCTGTGAGACTCCAAACATCGGCGAGGCCTCAAGCCCTTTCACCAATACACTGATGCATTATGTTGTCTTCAGCAAAACTTGCTTCATCGGTGGGATCTTGAACTTGTCCCCTGATATCGCCACTCTTACTGATATGCCAAACTATTGTATATGCATAACATGACTTGCTATTGTTGGTGAACTAATGTTTCTTTACACTGATTTCACCGTTACGACCAGTTACCTTTTGTATCCAATGAAATGTACATTCTCAACATACATTATCAACATACTTTTGCGATATGCATTCACAATGTATATTCGGTGAGACTAAAGCCATCCTTCACCGATGAACCTCCTATCGGTCCAACACCTTTAATGGATATAACTTCCAAAAGTTTCTCTGAAGGTTATGTTACGTCGATGGCAACCTCTGCTACTTTGCAACTTTGCAGACACTAAACAAATATGTAGAAACCAAAATTTAATAGAATAGAAGGGGTCTACACTCCTCTGCAAACACTTAATCACCCGTCAACTTGGCCACTCCACAACAACACTTCTCCTATTGTTTCTACGACTAGTCACATAGAGATGCCTAGTCAACTCATACCCAAACTCCTTGGATCCCTGGGTGTTGACCCAAAACAACAGAAAACACAAAATACACACTGTATTCCTCCATCACACTAAAAATGAGAATCTTTCTTTCAGTGGACAGAGGAATAATAGTCCATTTGTTCACCAAAACCCTAGTTTCTAGGTTTTTAGAACAATCTTTGCAAAAAGAACAAAAACTCACAAACTACAACACTTCTAGACACTAGGCTACTTCCAAATGAAAACTACTTCAATGCCTGAACATCTCCAATCAGTTTCAGATGTTCAAGTATCTGTACAGGCCGTACAAAATGACTTTTACATAAAATTATTCAGAATAAAACACAGCATTTCAACACACCCAAAAACTCCAGATCTTCATTCATTCATGCTCTTCCCCTACAATTACATCCAACTCCTTCACCTATAGAAGGCTTGGAACATCATTTACAATCCTCCAACCATGCAAAACTGATTTGAAAGACAGTTAGTCATTGGGGTTCTCCTCTCACAAGAAAACTACATGTTTTCCTTGTGTGATTACATCAAACTTGACCAAACATGGTCTACATAGGTCTAGTGACCAAATTGACACAAAATCCTTATTACAAACATGAAGTGGATGTGAAAAGCCTTATTGAAAACATAAACAAAACATGACTCTTGCACCATAGAGAAGGTGCTCCTGCACCAAACCCCCTTGGATTAGGGCAAATCAAGGTAAAAATTAGAGAGGAATCCTGGGGCAGCAAACAAACAGTGGCAAAAGAATGAATGGGTGGTTCAGGAAAAAGAAAAATATCGACAAAATACAATACTGGTGAGAAGTAGGCCCATAGGGGAATGAACACAGAGGGGAAGTGGAGGATGAGGCGCACAAAAGAAAAAAGGCGGAGGTAGAGAAGGTGGAAAATGGTATGTCTCTAGAACATAAACCCATTTCTACCAAGGTAGAGATAAATAATAGAAATAGGGTTATGCTTCAAGAAAGAGGGATGTTTATAAAATGGGGAGGTGGGAAAAACTTGGGTCGGGATGAAATTTTAGATTGGTGCTGGGATCAATGGGGGAAGCAGGTTGTGATCAGGGAAGTGAGAAATGGGTACAACCTGGTAATTTTCCCTTCCCAAGAAGAAAGAAATAATGCATTAATGATGGGGCCGCATTTTCTAGGGGGTGCACAAATGCACATAGTGGAATGGAAACCCAATTTCGATCCAAGGAAACAAGTGATAGGAGAAAGATTTATATGGGTACAATTGTACAATCTCCCATCAGAGTACTAGGATGAGGAGGTCCTCAGAAAGATAGGAAGACAATTGGGGCCATTTAAATTTGTGAACAAAACATAGGAAGATCGGATAAGGGGTACATACTTTAGACTGTGTGTGGCAATTGAACTTGATATGGGGATCCCAGAGGAAATAATTTTGGAATCAGGAGAAGGAGTTTGGAAGCAACAAGTGATAAGGGAAGAGGGGTTGAATCTATGCCCTATCTGTAAATCAATGCAGCATGGGCAAGAAAGATGCATAATCCAAATTAAAGTGAGGGGACTTAATTGGTATGAAGAGGTTCACAAGGATATTCAAGAAGACAAAAAAGACAAAAGGGAGAAGCTGGCTTGTATAGATATGGAAAAGGAGTTGGTGGATTCAATTTTGAGCCAGGGTTTGGGCATTGGAGTGGAAGAGAGGATAGGAGGGAAGGAGAACTATCTGCATAAGATAGAGGAAAAGTAGCAGGAGGAGAGAAGTTCACCGATAAGGGAGAAGCAGACAGAAGGAGAATCCCCTCTTTTATAGGAAACTCGGGAAGGAAGGATGGAGGAAAGGGGAGAAGGTGGAGATGGGATGTTGGGGTAAGAAAAGGGAGAGGATCTAGAGGATGAAGGGAAGGAGATCTGTGGTGAGTAGGAAAGCGATGATATGGACTCAGAAGAGGAAGGCAGTTATGAGGAATATCAAGTGGGCTCATTGGAGGAGAAAGGGTTGGAGAAAACTCAGTCAAGGAGGAAAACCCCAAGGGTTAAGACAATCAGTCAGAGAGGAAGGAAAACAAATAAGGAAAGGTTAGTACTGGTAGCGGCTACCAAGGGATAGACAAAGATAAGTCAAACAACTTTGAGAAATGGGAAAGAACTGCCCCTTCCTGAGGGATCATGAAGATAATAAGTTGGAATGCTAGGGGCTTAAATGCCCCTAGCAAGTAGCACCTATTTAGGCGCCTAATTGAAATGAGCAAACCAGGCATAATTATGATACAAGAAATAAATGGAGTAGGGAGGAACAGGTGAATAAAATGAGATTTTGGAAAGGGTGGGAAGGGGAATTTTAGGAATCGGAAGGAGCCTCAAGAGGGTTAGGAATAATCTGGGACTCAAATAAGGTAAGCTGCACAGTAATGGAGGCAAATTAGAATTGGTTGGCAATAGGGGTAAGGAATTATCAGAGCAATAAGGAGTTAAAAATTGTTAATGTCTATGGGCCAATAGACAATCTCAAAGAGGAATGTATGGGGTAGGATCTCAATTTTTGTGGACCAGCATAAGGAGGATTAAATTTTGATAGGGGGAGATTTCAATGCCACATTGAATAACTTTGAGAAGAAAGGAGGGATGAGAATATTGTCTAGAGTGCAACTGGATTTCTAGGAGTTTGTGGACAATAATGAGCTAAGAGAACTCCAAACCAAGAATGGGGTTTATACATGGACAAATAGAAGAATGGGGTACACAAATATCACAGAAAAATTGGATAGATTTTTTATTGCTGGAAATTGGTCTCAAATAGCTAGTTTGATGGAGGCAACGATCCTACCCCAAAGTTGCTCTAACCATTTTCCCATACAGTTACTGTTAACAGATGATGGGTACAAGGGGGGATCACCTTTCAAATTTGAGAAAATGTGGTTGCGTGATCCAGAGCTACTAAGCACAATAGCTCAGTGGTGGAAAGAAACGTGGGGTGGGAATCAGTCACATCTACTCACCTTTCACAAAAAGCTTGCCGAAATTAAGACAAAGTTGAAAGTATGGAATAAAGAAACATTCAAAAATGTCTTTGAGGAAAGGGATAAGGTGGAAGAGGAGTTGAGAGAATTAAATGAGAGAATCATAGAAAAAGGCATGGGACAGGAAGAATTCAGAAAGGAGAAAGAGCTCAAGACCAAACAAGAGGAAATTTTAGCCAGGAATAGAGTGCCACTGGAGACAAAAGTCCAGGGAGCTCTGGCTAAAAGAGGGGGACAAGAATACTAAATATTTCCACAATACGACTATAACCAACATAAATAGAAATAGAATTAGTGAACTGGAAAAGAAAGATGGGACAACAGTCAGAAAAGAAGAAGAAATCATCCAGGAAGCCATCCAGTACTTTGAAAGACTATTCACAAGAGTGGAACTCTCTCAGGGGAGGGAGAGGGAGGACTTTTTGGAAGAGATCCCAACAGTAGTATCAAAGGAGGAAAACAAAGAATTATTAAAGGAGGTTAGCATGGAAGAGGTCAAGAAGATGACTTTTCATCTAGGCTTAGATAAAGCCACGGGGCCGGATGGCTTTCTAGCCCTCTTTTATCAGAAATGTTGGGAAATAATTAAGGAATATTTGGTGAAGGTTGTCGAGGAATCAAGAAGGAAAACAACTATGCTAGGAGTGTTCAATCCCACATTCATCTCACTAATCCCCAAAAAGAAGGAAGCCAAGAGCATGGGGGATTTTAGGCCGATCTCATTGTGTAATATTTTGTATAAGACATTGACAAAAGTGATGGCAAATAGGCTCAAGACAACAATTGATAGAATTATCTCTGAGGAACAGAGTGGTTTTGTGCCAAGAAGATCCATAGTGGAAGGAATAATTGTGGCTCACGAAACAATACATACAAATAGGAAAATTAGTTTACGAATCATCTGAAGTTGGATATCTTGAAGGCTTATGACAGAGTTGATAGAAAGTTTTTACTCGAGATCTTGAGGAAGTTTTGATTTGAGAGAAAATGGGTAGACTAGATCAAAAGTTGTATTGAAGCCCCAAAGTTTTCAATGATAGTGAACAGGGTGGCATAGGGCTTCTTCAGCTCCTCGAGAGGTATCAGACAAGGGGACCCCCTTCCCCCTTCCTATTTATAATTATCGTAGAGGCCCTAGGAAGAAGAATAGGTCAAGCTAGAAGGGAGGGAGAGTGGAAGGGAATTGAAGCAACTCTGGGAGTAGAGGCATGCATGCACCAACAATTTATGGACGACACTATTCTTTTTAGTCAAGCCACAAGGGCAGAGGCTAGAAAAATCAAAGATCTACTTGATCGGTATAGTAATGTTTTAGGGCAAGCTATCAATTGGAGAAAATCAGAGGTGTACTTCTTAAATGTGTAGCTGAGCATGCAAAGGGAATTAACAAGAATCTTAGGGGTAAGGATGGCCAGTTTGCCAGGAAGGTTTTTGGGGTTGCCTTTGTTTGCAGGAGCCAATAGGAAAGGCTTTTGGGAGAAATTAGTAGCAAATTGCAAGCAAAAGATGGAACTCTGGAAGGGTAAATGGTTGACCTCTACAAGTAGATTACTAATGATAAAGATAGTCCTAGCAGCTATCCTGGTTTACTCTATGTCATGCTTGAAGCTCCCAGCTAGCATAGAGGATCAACTCAACAAAATCATGAGCAAGTTCTTTTGGAATGGACCGAATGATACTAACAAAATCCCCCTATTAGCCTGGGAAAAGATGTATAAACCTCAACAGGTGGGAGGGGCAGGGATCAGACAGTTAAGAATAATGAATTTGGTGATGGGAGCGAACCTAGTTTGGGCAATGTGCAGTGGAAATCAGAAGTGGGTCAAAATCCTAAGGAGAAAATATTTGGATTTAGATGAACTAGAGAGGATTGTGAAAATTATAGACCCACCAAGGGGATCTGCAGTTTGGAACTTCATATGTGAAAGCAGGGAGATAATAGCAAAGCATGCCACATGGGAAGTTCATACAGGGGAAAAGGCTTCCTTTTGGCATGACTCTTGGGATGGAAATACCAAACTTAGAGACTTACCCCAGCTGGATGAGATAAGGGATGAGACCACTAGAGTGTGGGGAATGAGAGTCTGCAATTTTAGAGCAGAGGGACAATAGTGGGTGTGGAAGGTTCCAAGGGAACTAAATATCCTAGAAGAGCAGAAAGAGGCCCTCAAGTTAATCCTAGATAAAAGGAAAATTCTAGATACTAGAGGAGGAGATGTACTAAGATGGGCAGCCTTAGAGGATGGTGAGTACAAAGTCAAGATAGGTTATATTATTAAAGAGAGAGCGAAACCAATCCAGCATTGGCCAAAGCACCTTATTTGGAGCAAGGATGTTCTTCCCAAGGTAGGTGTTTTCCTCTGGTTAGCTATTCAAAATAGAATACTAACACATGATAGGTTGGAGAAGTTGGGCTTCAGGGGTCCTAATCGATGCATTTTTGTGTAAAAGGGACAAGGAAATGGTGGATCATTTATTGCTAGGTTGCTCGTATGAGGAATATTGTTGGAAAGGGATAACCAGGAAGTTAGGGTTTCAGACCCTGTTCTCCCACAATTTGAAGGAATGGATTCTGGCATGGCCAGGGAAGTGTAACAAGGGAGCTCTGAGTAGCATCTGGTAAATTGTGCCCTCAACGATATGTTGGGAGGTGTGGAAGGAAAGGAACATAAGAACTTTCAAAGAGCAGGCCATGGGGAGAGAGGTTTTGGCAAGAAAAATTGAAAGGGCAATTGTGGAGTTGGCAAATGCAACAGCCAAAAGCAGGCCTACAGCCAAAGGTATCTTCAACAATAGGGATATTGAATTAACAAACAACTTTGAAGGTCTGGGCATCCTGCCAATGGAAGGCAACTTCAACCCAACAAAGAGGATGGAGATACAAAGGCAGACAATATGGAAGAAACTAGAGGAGGGCTAGATTAAGGTAAATTTTGATGGGGCCAGTGAAGGAAATTTGGGTAGAGTAGGAATAGGGTGTGTAGCTAGGGATTCAGAGGGGAGGATTTTGGATCAGAACGTGGTAGGCATTAGGCAGGATACGAATAACGTAGCTGAATTTAGAGCTGTGTTATGTGGATTGGAAATGGATAAAGCCTTAGGGGTTATGATGCAGAGTGGAACGCAACGGAGGCAACCTAACAGGAAAGAGCTGCCAACAAAACAAACAGCATGATAAACTTCTCTATCGGCTGAACATCATCATCATATTTCTTAACAACACCAACTGCATCATCATATTTCAACAGCATCATCATATTTCTGATGATCGCAAATATCCTCCTGTCGATTACTATTCACCTCCTTCGTTAGTCGCCTATCATCATCATCATGATAATCAGCGAGCGCAAACATCCTCCGGTTGCACTGTTCATCGGGTGCCAAATACAAGCGGCATCATCATGATATTCAATATCACCTTCGTCAGCAGGATATCCAAATATCCGGTTGTCCAAATATCCTGATGACGTTCCACTTCAACAACTTGCCTTCGATGCTTCACTGCCCGACGATACAAGCAACAGCATCATGATATTGTTCATCCGGTTCTTCGAAACCTCCTGATGATGCTAATACAACTTCCTGCCTACGCCGATACCTTTCCACTTAGCGGCAACAGGATAAACCCACATAGAGGGATTTCCTAATATCCTGATGACGATGACGTCATATCCTGATGACGATGACGTCACATATCATCCTGATGAACTCTTCAACACTTAGCCAAAAACTCAACTTTCACACCCGCATCCGTTAGCGATATGCGGATGATGACCTTCCCCAAGAGATGATCCTGACTGCGATATATACACTGAGTATATATCCAACTCAAAACATCATGATGCACCTGCAACATGCAAATTTAAACAACTTCATGACCCGATCCTGATGGCGATGGATTCGCAGATGATGTTGCGGCTCGTTCCGACTGGAAACACACATGCAGACTCCTGTGTATCCTTCCACTGCATGAAACACTCACAACCGCATAATTTCACAAAGATCATGTGACGACCGGGCCGGATCACCTCCAAACCAAAATCTAACAGTTTATCTTCTAGACCTAGCACATGAGGATGCTAGGCTGACTTACAGCATGCTTCTAATAGATCTCCTAAACAATGCAATGCATAAACCGAAAACACAAATGCAATCTAAGCTATGATACAGGACCATTCCACCGATTTGCAGGATCAACCGGTGGAAGGGTTGAAAGTGGTCATTAGCTTGCAAAACGGAAAGGAAATCAACACAGATGCAAACAGATAATGCAAAAGACGAGATCTTATTCAATTGAGATTCAATGTCCTGAATACAGCTTCACAATGTCTGAACTGCTCTCCTGAATATCTACTCAACGCCAGTACATCAATATCAAAAACTATAGCAAACTATATCCAAAAACTATATCTAAACCCTACAGATCGAAGGTATATATAACAAATCCTTCGAGTACTACTAACATCACTTCCCAGCGGCTGGGAGCTTCCAAGCGGCTGGGAGAGAGGACAGCTCAGACTCTCTTATCCCGATCTCTAACTGCCTCTAACTGACTACACATACTCCTATGTTGAACTATTACAAAGCATCGGTCACAGTGGACCTTATTACATGATAAGTCAAACATACTAAAAATAGATTATCCCGTCAGCATGATGATAACTATCCTACATCCTGATCATGTATGTCATCATGCGGACCTATATCCTGATCATGTATGTCATCATGCGGACCTATATCCTGATCATGTGCGGGTGCTCCTGCACCATACTCCCCAAAAGAAGAAATCTCAAGTCCACTTGAGATGAGAGTATCAAGGTCGGCACCATGTTTCTGTAGCTGTTCCGCAGTCATCCATACGGCTTCAGAAGTCGGCTGTCCCTTCCAAGAGACGAGGTACTCCAAGTACTTCTTGTTCCTGGTCTGTTTGACCACTCTAGTGTCCAAAATCTGCTGTATCTGTGGAGGATCATGGGGAGGAATGTCTTCAGCAACTGTATCCTGTAGGATATCCTGATCATCATCGGGATTAGCCTTGTATGGAGTTAAGTCACATACATTAAAGATAGGAGATAAACCAAGATCAGGTGGTAGTTGGAGCTTATAAGCATTTTGTCCATGTTTTTGCAAAATCTGACATGGTCCAACTTTCTTTTGCATGAGCTTAGTATACTTCCCTTTAGGGAGCCTGTCTTTCTTCAAGTGAACCCAAACCAAATCTCCAACAGCAAATTGAACATCCTTCTTCTTCTTGTCAGCATACTCCTTATATTTCAAAGTTGTGTGCTGGAGTTGGGTCTTAACCTGATCATGAACTTCTTTGATTGCTTCAGCAAAAGCTTCTCCATCTGCACTAACAGGATCTGCGGTAGGTAGTTCTCGCAACTCTAAAATACCTCTGGGATGCATTCCATATACTACCTGAAAAGGCGATTTTCCTGTGCTCCTGTTGACAGTATCATTATATGAAAACTCAGCTTGAGACAGAATATTGTCCCACTTCTCTCCATGCTGTTTTGTCAAGCATCTAAGTAGATTCCCTAAGGAACGGTTCACAACCTCAGTTTGTCCATCCGTTTGAGGATGATATGCAGAGGAAAATGATAAATTGGTTCCCAGCTTCCTCCATAGGGTTCTCCAGAAATGACCTACAAACTTCACATCTCTGTCTGAAACTATGCTCAAAGGTAACCCATGAATTCTGACAACTTCCCTGAAGAATAAATCTGCAATATATGAGGCATCTGCAGTGGTTTTGCATGGCAAGAAATGTGCCATCTTACTGAACCTGTCCACTACAACAAAGACACTGTCAAATCCTCTCCTGGTCCTTGGCAAACCTAAAACAAAATCCATACTGATACTTTCCCATGGTCTGGTAGGTATGGGTAAGGGCTGGTATAACCCTGCATTAGTTGACCTGCCTTTAGCCTTCTGACAAATTACACAGGTTTCTACAAATTTCCTGACATCTGACTGCAACTTAGGCCAGAAATAATGCCTCCTGACCAGATCAAGAGTCTTGTCTAGACCAAAATGACCTGCCATTGCTCCACAATGTTTCTCCTTGATTATATTCAACCTCATAGAACATCTGGGAATACACAACTGTCCACCTTTGAACAACAATCCGTCTTGGATCAGGTATTCAGAGAACTCAGCATGGTATTTCTCCCCAAAAGAAGTACAGACCTGATATATTTCTCCAAAATCTTCATCAGACTCATACATGGTCTTGAGTGAGTCAATGCCAACACTCTCTAACTGAATCTGATTTACTGTGAGAACTCTCCTGCTCAAAGCATCTGCAACTTTGTTCTTAACCCCTTTCTTATGCTTCAAGGTAAAAGTGAAAGCCTGTAGTGTTTCTACCCACTTCATATGTCTGTGGTTCAGCTTCTCCTGACTGTTGATGAAACTCAAAGCTTGATTATCTGTGAAGACTATGAACTCCTTTGGCATCAGGTAATGCCTCCATTTCTTTAGGGACTGAACTAGAGCATACATTTCCAGATCATATGATGAATACCTTTTCTTAGCATCATTGAGCTTTTCACTGAAAAATGCAATTGGTCTACCCTCTTGACTGAGTACTGCTCCAATGGCCATGTGACTGGCATCACACTCTACCTGAAAGATCTTATTGAAATCTGGAAGTGCAAGGACTGGCTGCTGTGCCACCTTCCTCTTCAATGCCTCAAAGGAATCATCTGCTCCTTGAGTCCAAACAAACCTGCACTTTTGTCCTCCTTTGATGGTATCTAGCATGGGTGCACAAATATGACTGAACCCTCTGATGAACTTTCTGTAGAAGGTTGCTAACCCATGGAAACTTCTGACTTCATTCATGGTCTGTGGAGTTGGCCAATTCAGAATGGCACTCACCTTCTCCTTATCCATCTGCAGCTTGCCTTGTGAGATGACAAAACCTAAATAGGTGATCTCCTGTTTCATGAACAAACACTTGTCCAAGTTTATCATCAGCTTCTCTTCATGTAACCTCTTGAGAACCAGCTCTATATGCCTGAGATGTTCTCCTCTGGTGTTACTGAAAATCAGAATGTCATCTAAATAGACTATGACAAACTTACCAATGAATTCCTTCAGAACCTCATTCATCAGCCTCATGAAAGTACTAGGGGCATTAGACAAACCAAATGGCATAACCTTCCATTCATACAAACCTTCATTTGTTTTGAATGCTGTCTTCCACTCATCACCTGGTCTAATCCTTATCTGATGGTATCCACTCTTCAAGTCTATCTTAGTAAAATACTTGGCATTTCCCAAACAATCAAGTAAATCCTCAATTCTGGGGATTGGAAACCTATACCTGATTGTGATCTTGTTGATGGCTCTGGAATCTGTGCAAAGCCTCCAAGTGCCTTCCTTCTTAGGTGCTAGTACAGCTGGTACTGCACATGGACTCAGACTCTTCCCAATCAGACCTGAATTCATCAATTCTTCAATCTGCCTGGCTACTTCTGCATTCTGTTCTGGGGTAAGCTTATAAGCTGCTTTATTTGGAAGTGTAGACCCTGGAATCAAGTCTATGCAATGACTGATATCTCTGATAGGTGGTAGGGATCTTGGCATTCCCTCTGAGATAACACCTTTGTACTTATCCAATAACTCTTGGACAGCTGGGTCTATCAACCTTGGCTTCTTCTCCTTCTTGGCTTCTTGCTGTTGTGTCTTATTCACACTCATACAGGGGATTAGGGCATATGCAACTGCACCTTCTGCTGCCACTTCTTTCATAAACTGTTTGCCTTCCATCAGCATGACCTTCACTTCTTTGCCTTTAGACTTCTCCTCTTTCTCCTTCAATGGGAATAGTGTTACATCTTTACCATCCTTAGTGATTTTATAGGTGTTTTTGACACCATCATGTTGTGCCTTCAGATCATATTGCCATGGTCTACCAAACAAAAGGTTGCAAGCATCCATCTTGGTGATATCAAACAACAACTTATCTTTATATCCACCAATCTGAAACTCTACCCAAGCCTGCTCTTCTACAGTTGTCTGCTGACCTTGAGTAAGCCATGAGACCTTATATGGAGATGGATGAGGCAATCTCCTAAGCTTCAGCTTCACCACCATTTCTTCAGACACAAAGTTCTCAGTAGAACCAGAATCAATCAAAACTCTACAAGCTTTACCTCCTGCTTTGCAAGTGGTTCTGAAAAGGGACTTCCTCTGAGGGGCTTCTTGATCAGGTACCTTCATGGTAGTTACTGTTCTTCTCATCATCAGGGACTCTCCACTTTCTGGATATCCATAATTCTCAGGACCATTCACACTCTGAAAATCATTAGAACTTGTCCTACTTTGATTATCAGGTTCATTGACCAAATTTGTCCTCCTTTCACCTGCTGAGCTTGTGGCCTTGTCTGGACATCTGCTGGCTATATGGCCTTCTTTGTTACAGTTGTAACACCTGATGGATCCTCTGCCCTGGGATCTTCCTCTGTAAGGTCTTCTACCTCTGAAGTTACCTTGCTGACTGAAATTCTCTCTCTGACTCTGGCTATTGTTGCCCTTGCTATTGTCTTGACTAGACTCTCCTTGATATCCCTGTCCTTGTCCTCTGCCTCTGAAAGGACTTCTTCCTCCTCTTTGTTGTCTTCCTCTTCCTCTGTTGTTCTGATCTTGCTTTCTCTTCAGCTTTTCCTCCACCTTCAGTGCCAACTGAAAACTTTTCTGCACTGTATCTGGGTTATGCAGACTCAGATCTTCCTGAATATTAAACCTCAGTCCATTAAGGTATCTGGCTACCTTTTCTTCTTCACTTTCTTTCACCTTGGTCTTCATACAGAGTTTCATGAACTCTTCTGTATATGAGCTGACATCTAGCTCCTTCTGCTTCAGGTTCTGCTTCCTCTTGTGTAACTGGATACTGTAATCCAAAGGGATATAAGCCTCCTTTACCAATTCCATCATCTTCTTCCATGTGGCAACTCTACGTTTGCCCTCCTGCACTCTATCATCCTGAACAAAGTTCCACCATGTCAAGGCAGCTTCTTTCATCTTTGACTGTGCTATCTTCACTCTCTGCTGTTCTGGTATCTCCTCTGTCACAAAGAAATTGTTCAGACAGTCTATCCATTCCATTACTGAATCAGGGTCCATCTTACCTGTAAATACTGGCAAGTCCAGCTTCACATCCATGGTTCTCCTCTCCATGGCCTTGAGGGCGTTCAACAGCGGTCTCTGGTCTGCAGGAACGACCTCCTCGCTCCAATTAGGGATATCCTCTTCTTCCCTATCATCTTCTCTACCAGAACCTACTTTGCTCCTCAACTTTGCTAACTCATCTTTCAACTCCTGATTCTGAGCCTTCACGGCCCTGCTTTCCGCAATCTGTTTCTTCACCAGAACTGCCAACTCAGCGTTGGTCATCTTTGTTGGGAACTCAGATGTTCCTTCTTCGTCTGACATCCTGCTTGTCTTTTCCAAAAGATCCTAACCTTTGCTCTGATACCACTATGATGCAGAGTGGAACGCAACGGAGGCAACCTAACAGGAAAGAGCTGCCAACAAAACAAACAGCATGATAAACTTCTCTATCGGCTGAACATCATCATCATATTTCTTAACAACACCAACTGCATCATCATATTTCAATACCATCATCATATTTCTGATGATCGCAAATATCCTCCTGTCGATTACTATTCACCTCCTTCGTTAGTCGCCTATCATCATCATCATGATAATCAGCGAGCGCAAACATCCTCCGGTTGCACTGTTCATCGGGTGCCAAATACAAGCGGCATCATCATGATATTCAATATCACCTTCGTCAGCAGGATATCCAAATATCCGGTTGTCCAAATATCCTGATGACGTTCCACTTCAACAACTTGCCTTCGATGCTTCACTGCCTGACGATACAAGCAACAGCATCATGATATTGTTCATCCGGTTCTTCGAAACCTCCTGATGATGCTAATACAACTTCCTGCCTACGCTGATACCTTTCCACTTAGCGGCAACAGGATAAACCCGCATAGAGGGATTTCCTAATATCCTGATGACGATGACGTCATATCCTGATGACGATGACGTCACATATCATCCTGATGAACTCTTCAACACTTAGCCAAAAACTCAACTTTCACACCCGCATCCGTTAGCGATATGCGGATGATGACCTTCCCCAAGAGATGATCCTGACTGTGATATATACACTGAGTATATATCCAACTCAAAACATCATGATGCACCTGCAACATGCAAATTTAAACAACTTCATGACCCGATCCTGATGGCGATGGATTCGCAGATGATGTTGCGGCTCGTTCCGACTGGAAACACACATGCAGACTCCTGTGTATCCTTCCACTGCATGAAACACTCACAACCGCATAATTTCACAAAGATCATGTGACGACCGGGCCGGATCACCTCCAAACCAAAATCTAACAGTTTATCTTCTAGACCTAGCACATGAGGATGCTAGGCTGACTTACAGCATGCTTCTAATAGATCTCCTAAACAATGTAATGCATAAACCGAAAACACAAATGCAATCTAAGCTATGATACAGGACCATTCCACCGATTTGCAGGATCAACCGGTGGAAGGGTTGAAAGTGGTCATTAGCTTGCAAAACGGAAAGGAAATCAACACAGATGCAAACAGATAATGCAAAAGACGAGATCTTATTCAATTGAGATTCAATGTCCTGAATACAGCTTCACAATGTCTGAACTGCTCTCCTGAATATCTACTCAACGCCAGTACATCAATATCAAAAACTATAGCAAACTATATCCAAAAACTATATCTAAACCCTACAGATCGAAGGTATATATAACAAATCCTTCGAGTACTACTAACATCACTTCCCAGCGGCTGGGAGCTTCCAAGCGGCTGGGAGAGAGGACAGCTCAGACTCTCTTATCCCGATCTCTAACTGCCTCTAACTGACTACACATACTCCTATGTTGAACTATTACAAAGCATCGGTCACAGTGGACCTTATTACATGATAAGTCAAACATACTAAAAATAGATTATCCCGTCAGCATGATGATAACTATCCTACATCCTGATCATGTATGTCATCATGCGGACCTATATCCTGATCATGTATGTCATCATGCGGACCTATATCCTGATCATGTGCGGGTGCTCCTGCACCAGGTTACAAAACTGCATCTAGAAGGGGACTCGCTGCTCCTAATGGTGAATGCAATTAGGACAAACTTTACTCCAAATTGGATTCTACACTAGTGGCTCCAATTGATCAGAAGGCTCATAGTTTCTTTTTTAGAATTCTGAATCAGTCACACGTATAGGGAGGGGAACATCGTGGCAGATGAATTGGTAAAAAGAGGGGCTAATGGAATTGGTGCAAGTGAGGCACTGGTAGGATAGGGAGAAAGGTGATGGGGATGGGTGAGGTGGATGGGGGCAGTACATTATCAGAAGGAATATTGAGACAGTTAATCTGGAGGATTTCATTCATGCGAAGTTCTCAAGGCACAGTGTCCGAATAACCTGAGACACGAAGTGAGAGCGCAGGAGTACATTGGTAATTGGAAAGTAGTTATTCCAAGGCAGTGATTATCACTTTGAAGAAGAGAGTACAGTATGTGACATAGATTTGGCTGTGGTAGCTCATGTGATATAGGAGGAGCATTAATGAGTCGGTGATGGAAAGGTGAGATTTTTAGAATAAATATATATATTGCAGCTTGCAAGGTACAGAATCAAAGGAAGCAGTAGAAGATATGGATACGCCAATTTGCTTGGAGTTGACGATGATGATGGTGGCATTCTTAGGGGTGATGATGGATAAGTGGCTATAGGGGCTCCTTTCTATGAAGCATGAACTGGTTTTGCATGCAGTGAAGGAGGTGCTCAGACAAGAATTCCTATGGTCATACCACAGGCACCGGGTTAACACTGACATCCTACCAATGTTCTTAGTGTTAGCTCTATGTAGAGGAGTGCCGTAGGTGAAGGCAAAGAACCTGTGTCAAAGGCTATTCAAGCACACGTTTGTGGGAGAAATCGATGCGGTGTTAGACAATATGAGCACTGACCGAAAGATCCCTATGCCACAATAGTACTACATGAGGAAAGGGCAAGGGTTGAAGGAAATATAGAGATTCCTGCTAGTTTTCTCTATGGACATGGTCTCTTTGGAGGATAGGCTAGGAGATTTGGACTGAAACCTAGAATTTCTACAGAGGATTGTAGAAATCTTGCCGCTCCCATCAATAGATTGGATGAGTTGCTACCTGGCGAAGGAAGGCTTCAGGGTGCCGAATGATAGCGACAGTGAGAGGGAAGTGGAGGACATGGAAATCCCAATGTTGCCAGTATGTAGAGAAGATTGGATTGAAGAGGATGGGAGGGACGTCAAGGACATAGCCGATGGACCTGCTCACAGAAAGTGCAAGTTGGACTACCCAGTGAAGGTTCATGCAGATCATGCTAGGTAGATGAGGAGGGAGATGGAGGAAGAGAGCTCGAGGACGCACTCTAAAAGCCCCAGCTCCTTTGATGTGCGTGGGGCAGGTAAGGTGAAGAGATAAGGGCAGGATAGGCCCTGTGTGTATTTTCTGATACTTTGGTTTGGGTAGTTTAAGGGATAAAGTATAGTAGAATAGTAGGGGAATCTTGTATATAGGCATTTGATAGATAGTTTTGAAGGGGTCTGTAACTCGTTGTCTCAGCATTTTTGGCTATTAGGATGTAGGTGATTTAAAAGTCAGATGGGTAGAAGGGAAGGGGAAACTGGAATCAACAATTTTGTAAGATCATACATGGTGTTCATAATCTTTTGCGATGATATAATGTAAAGGGAGCTGGCCCTTACCAGTTATTAAATTATAAAAAAAAAATAAAGTACCCCAATGCCACTATAAAATTCAACATAAAGTTTCCTATGACCAATTGAATATTTTCCCACAAACCGCAATGGAATGTATCTCCTTTTATCACACTCCTTAAATAGGTTATTAAAATAAAGTAATACAACCTAACCCCTAAGTAAATAGAACTACCAATACTATACACTAACCTACCAAAAAAGTATTAATAAACCTAGGGATAAAGTTTTCCCACTCAAAAAGACTAAGTCAAAAGCTAAACCATTTAACAATTTTATGTCAAAAATGAAAAAGGGAATAAAACCCATGTGCACATGGAAGAGGCAAATTTATTCAATTTAAAATTCAATATTAAACCCCACCTCACAAAAGAATAATATAAAATTATCTCAAGCCCTAAAAGTATCTCAAAAAGATACTACTATTCTTAAGAGAAAACCCTAACCAATTCTTATCTTCTTCTATTCTTTTCTTTTCCTCATTCTACCCTAATCCCTTGCTCTCTCTCTCATTCTCTTCTCTTCATGTTTTGTTGTAGACTCTTCTTCATGGCAGCCATGGCCGCCATCCAAAACAGAGATAATATTACTGTGGTAAGATTGTTTTAAATCTATTCAGGGTGGAACATTTAGAGAGAAGGATTTTTGCATAGTGTAAGGTGAGGCAGCCAAGTGCATTTACCGATAGCATTGGGAGGGGTCTTAAACCCCCAAGGGCGGTGGTGAAGAGTTGGATGGGGATGGCAACCATTCTCCCACCCCATCGAATGCACCAAGTTTAGCATGGTGGCGACAAAGCCTCCATCCATCCGCTTTACTCACATGTATACGGCCTGTTATTATTGTAGGGCTTTTAAGCTTGTAACTTCGGTGGCAACAATATATTTCACTGTGTTTAAATATTTTCACCGTTGTGTTTAAAGCAACCCTCCTCTATTCATTAACATAGCACTTACTCATATAGTTTGACATTCAATTGAAATATATATTATATGTGTGTGTGTCTGTGTGTGTGTTTTCTTTAATCTCAATCTCACATTTGTTTTAACGGTGTAATTTTTATTTCAATAAAAATAACAGTATATACATATGTAACGAAATATATGTATATAAACAACAGAAAATAACAAAAAAAACCACCTCTGTGAAAAATATACAGCGTATAATTTACCTAATGTCTATATATATACATACACATGGGTATAGCCCAATTTGCTTTTCTGTATGAAGAACAAAATTTACAAGAATGATATAAATACAATATAATAAACTTTTGTCAGAGTTTTGTCCCCTTGGTTTTTATGGCAGCCAACTCCTTAGGAACTAACCGTAGCCTCTAATATTGCTTCAACAGACAATAAGAGACCAAGGGGGCCACATGGCAGAGCTTGTCTCCCCTAATGTTGTGATGGAAGGTATATGGCAGTTTAGGGACTAATATAGCAGCCTTAATGAACTCTATCAGCACTTAATATGAAATAGCAATCTTAGTAGAAATGTTTGGGAGTTGTGGGTCCCACATCACAATCAAACAATCATCGGTCTAGCTCCTCATATCCATTCGTAGTGAAGCAACAGAGAGAGAGTGTTTTTAATTTATTTTCTTTATTTCATCAATAACATATATGATACGATTATGTTCTCACATATATTTCTTTTCCTTGCACACTATAACGATAACCCCCCCTTTTTTCTCTCTTTTTTTTTTCTTTTCTAAAACTAGAACCAATTTTCAAAGCATTCTAAATTTTCTTTAAAACAACCACTAAAATAAGAACTAGGTATTTTACACAGCACCCTATTTTCAACAGCAAAAACAATATTCAACAGGAACATTAATACTAAGTTTTCTTGACAACAACATGGCAACAGTAGTAAACATATTTTTTTTCAATATAAATTTTCCTCTACAACACACCAATTAAAGATTTGGACAACAGTAACATAAGTATAGAATCCACTTTACTCTTTCATTTCCTATACAATACATAGCTGTACATTGTCATGAATGATGTTTTTAACTACTTTTGAATAGAATAAAGATTTACAACAATAAGCATAGTTGCACTATGAAATAGAAAATCACTAGATTACATAGGGATATTTTTTTTCACTTTACATACAACAAGTGAGAGCTCATTTGCTCTTCCTAAAAACAATACAACAAGCCAAATGGCCATAGCTCTCAAACAACTATCAAAACAATGAAACATAAATTTATTTGAACTCCCACCAAGCTCCAAATGCCATAACCAACAATCCTGCAAAATTAAAACAATGGGGACACTTCCAAGCCACCAAAATGCTCTCCTCCCTACCATAGAAGCACAAGTGGGTCACCCCCAAGCTTGGAGGTCGATCTTCATAGGGGTCTCAAACCACAACACAACAATAAGCAACCACACAAAAACAAGAACACCCATAAGGTTTACACAATACAAAATCCATAAAATGGATTTGAGGGGGTAGGAGAGTGGACTCTCTCTACTCAAGAGGTTCACTACAACCAACTCTCATGAATCCATAACAAGGCCTCAAGCCTAAAAATACTCCATGATAATAATAATACACCAAGGCACTCATGCCAATAATATGATCACCAAAACTCTCTTCCCAAATGCCCTCAAGGCCACAAATATACCAATGCAAAGAGGGTGACCTTGAGGAGGTTCACTCCTCTCCCACCCCTCACATGAATGGACACACCAAGAATGGTAGTCTCATTCAATACACCCATAAAACCTAACACAACAAAAATGCAAAACACACAAAACCATTCACACAAGAAATTGAAAATACATGAGGAAGGCTCAATGCCTTGAGGCTTACCTTAAAAAGCCCATTAATGGAAGAGGGTTGCAGAAGAGCTATCCTCTTTCTCCTTCAAGCCACCTTCCAAGAACTCCAACTCTCTAAAAAATCCTCCAAAGATAGCAAAAAATCCCAAAATGAAAGAACCCCTCTCCTCTAACAATGAGGAAATAATATAGGCTTCATTTCTAAGCCCAAAGGAATGAGAATGTGACACATGTCACCTTCTCCTTCCTCTTCCCATCCCACTTACAAGGGAAACAGAATGCAGGGGTGACATGTGTCACCCTCCCATCCATTCAAACCTCACCCTCTCCACATGTGCTCTCACACATGTGTGAGAGCAAAGGTGGAGAGGTAGCATCTCTCCAAATGGGCTCCAAGAGGATAAGGGATGACACATGTCATCACCTTATTCTCAAAAGGGAGCCCCTTCACTCCAAGATGCTCTCACACATGTGTGAGAGCATTGGAGGAAGGTTCCACACACTTGGGGGTATTGAAAACTCCCCAAGTCTTCAAGGTGATGGGATTCCATGCCTTGGAAAGGGAAATGGGTCTTGTTTCAAGGCATGAATCATCTCCCACTCCAATTCAAATTTGAATTTTCGTCACTTTACCTTAAGATAAAATTAAGGTGACTAGATAAAGGTAACCCTAGGGTTTGGCATGCTCAAATGGGCCCTAGGCCCTAGGGGTACCACCTAGGATTAATTTTAGCCCATAATAAACACTTTAGGAGGTAGAAAATCACATAAAATGGCCACTAAAATAAAAGACACCAAGTGGTGTAAATTAAAACACATATTTTTACAACACTTCAATTAAATAATTTAAAAGGGTGAAATCTAAGCCAAATAATAAATGAAGACATTTACGAAAGCATCATACAATCACACATGATTCTTGTCCCTTTTGGGAATAGATCGGTCTAACATGGGAAACACATTAGGTGTGAGATCGATCTCTAATTTTCCGTGGCTTGGAAAATCACCTGTGCACTTGAACAAACAGATTAATCCAACATATATATATCATAGCTGAAGCAAGGAAATGCATTCACCCATGCCATCACATAATCATTAAAACATTATAAAAATCACATCATAAATAAGATTCATAATTGCATTTCTATATACTATCCCAAGATCAAAATTGCATAGCAAATCCATATAATGATTTCACAACTAACATCTCTAATATCATCAAAATGCATATCACAAGTCTAATCATCATCAGTGAATCAAAATTGGGATATAGTCACATCACAACATACTAAACATAGCTAACCAAAATAAAGGAATATAGTCTAGAGAATCTGTATATTGGGATCAATAGTCCCCAAATGTCGAAATGTCATCAACTATAAATATGAAATAAGCAAAATAAGGGAGTAAAATAAATAGGCCTCACACTAGGGGCTTTCTTTAGTCCATACAATGTCTTTTTCAATTTGCACACCATATCACCTTGTTTTGATAACTGAAATCCTTCTGGTTGATCAATGTAAACTTCTTCTTCCAATTCACCATTCAAGAATGCAGACATCACATCCATCTGATACACTTTGAAATATTTGTGAGCTGCAAATGCTAGAAATATTCTGATTGCTTCAATCCTAGCCCCTAGCCACTGGAGCAAAAGTCTCTTCAAAATCTATTCCTTCAATTTGAGAATTATTGCAAGTATGTGCCTAACCGGTGTTGTCATTGATTTCAACATATTAGTGCTGTCATTGGTGCCAACTGTGCTTTAGATTTTGATGTTTATTAGTGTTGGATATAATGAGTAAGTGATCTTGATGTTGAGGATATTGAGAAAATTAGCTCCTTTAGTGGAAACAGTGAGTTGCAGTGGAAACAACGTATTGCAGAGTATCCTTGTTTACAGAAGAACAATTCAGCAGTTTGCTCCGCATTTCCTATAGAATGAATATCTTTATCTATGGATTGGAAGTTATTTAGAGGCATGTCCGAAGATGCTATGTTCTAGGTTTGAGCCTTTGGTATGAAGATTTGAGTGAGTTATGTTCACTAGAGTGGAAACAACTTTTTCTGTATATTTGGTAGTGACAAGGAGAATGTATTATGCTCTGCATTCCTTCACATTAAAGTATTTTGATCTGTGGTTCTAGAGTCAAGTTTGAAATGATGTTATGTGCCTTCAACTTCAAAGGTTCATGATTTGGTGGTCCGCAAGTGATCTTTTCTTCATGATAGTGGCTGATAGTGTTGGTTAAGTGCTCTAGTTTGAAGAATCTTCTTGACAAAATGGTTAGAGGTTGTGTAGATGTTCCTAGCGATTACAATGTGCTTGTGGATGTATCATGATCATGTTCCTACCTTTGGATTGGTCCATGAAGAGAAATTGGATCATGGATGAAGATTGTTCATGGAAGTCTTAATGTTAACACCTATCTTAGCTGACTTGGTTGTTTTCACTATTTGCGGAGATGCATTGAAGATTATAGTAATGTATTGTGGCATGGAAGATTATATTTGAGTCCTAGGTAAGGTGTAGTGTGATCCACATACATCTTTACATATTTCCCTTAGGAAAATTTTGTATTAGGTCCAGACCTATTTCTGTGTATGTTTGTAATGTCAACCTTAGAGTTTATTCCAATGGTTGATGAATGTAAAGCCGACCTTGATGAGCATTCCAAGGTTGATGAATTGTATAATGACATGAAATGTAATTGTGAAAAATGGATCCATGAGAAAAAAATGTGAAGATAAGTAAGAAGTGTAAGAAGAGCAGAGCAGAGGAAAAGTATTGCACTTCAATGGAACAGAACTTAGGCATGAAATAGATGCTATCAAATTAGTTTACAAAACCTTGGCAGTGAGCCGATCTTTGCAGTGAACATCTTTGGACAGTGAGATTGTAGGTAGTGAGCCTCTATTTTTTGATATTGTTATAACATATATGTTTATGTGGGCTAACACCCACCATGATTTTTCTATTATAGGGTTTTCCACGTAAAAAATCTGGTGTCTCATGTGTTGAGCTTCTTACTTGATGCTTTCATGGTTGACTCTGAATAACAACAAATAAGTGTTTGATGTGGTGATGTTCACAAGTGTTTAAAGCTTTTAGGGACAACTGATTCACCCCCCTCTTAGTTGTCTGGTGCATTACAACAATTGGTATCAGAGCAGGTTCCTCGAAAGAAAGCCTAATAGCTTGAGAAAGATCCAAGATGTCTTTTAAGAAGGAAGCTCCTCAGTTTGATGGGACAAATTATGCTCTATGGAAGGTACGAATGAAAAGCCATCTCCTTTGTCTTGGTAATAAAGTATGGAAAGCTGCAGAGACAAAATATACCATGCCTCAAAATGGTTTGACAACTGAAGATGAAATCAAAGAATATGAGTTGAATATAAAAGCTAGAGATGCTCTTTTAAGTGCCTTGACTGACACTGAATTGATAAAAGTCATGGATCTAGAATATGCAAATGAAGTTTGGGAAAAGTTAAAAAATCTGTATGAAGGAGATGACTCTGTAAAAGAAGCCAAGTTGCAGGGACTGAAAGAGAAATATGAGGGTTTAAAAATGAATGAAGATGAAAACATAAGTCTTCATGCAAAAGGTTGATGAACTTGTCAATGGAATAAAAGGTATGGGAGGAACTATAGGTGAGAAGGAAGTTGTGGTGAAAATTCTTAGGTCATTACCCAAATCCTACAGTCACAAAGTAGCTACAATTGAACAAGTAATAACCATGAAAGAGGCTACCAAGGATAAATTGCTAGGAAGCTTACAACCTTTGAGATGAGAAAACTTGGTGATGCTCTACCGAAAAATGAAATTGCCTTCAAAGCTAGTACCTCAACAAAGATCTTCAGGGTTGAAAAGTACAAGGTGGAGTCTGATGATGAGTTTGATGAAATTGAAGCAAACTTTGTTGACAAACTACAAACAAGTTCTGGTAAGTTCAAATGCAAATTACCTTTCAAATGCTTTTCATGTGGTAAGGTTGGTCACTATGCTTCTAGATGTCCTGAGAGAATTGAAAGGAATAGAAAAATATTTGAGAATAGACCTAGGGTTCCAAATAAATGCCACTATGTTAGAGATCTTGATGATGAAGGTGTGATAGATGATGAATATGATGATGCTAGTACTAGTGCAAATGAGTGCTTGTTTATTGTACTAATCATGCTAGCTGTGTGAAGGAAGAAAAACCAGTGGAAGAAAGTGCTTTGGTTGTTCAGGTTGAGAAAGATAAGGATGAATGGATTATTGACAATGGATGCTCACATCACATGACTGGTGACAAAAGTAAGTTTGTGAATTTAGAAAAGTATGATGGAGGACTGGTTAGGTTTGGAGATAATGCAGATGGTAAGATTTGCGGAAAATGATCTATTTCTTTTGATGGAAAGTGTAGACGAGAAAATTTGGATAAAATATAGATAAAACAATTACATGCATATACCTTCTTACCCAAACCTTTCAAATACCTCGAATGATACGTGCAAGATTGATCGATGTAGATGATCGAATGTTGGTTTCTCACAGATGCAACATAACAGTGAGAAGATAATTTGACAGAATGGAGCTACATGAAATTTGATTGCTTCCAAATGACTTGAAAGAGGGGATATTTATATATTTTTAGGGATGAGGAGAAGAAGATATGATAAGATAAAGTAGGATTTGATTTTTCAAATAAGGTAGGGAAAAAGATAAAAAGATTTGTTTTTTTTGTTTTAAATCCTCATAAATCTTTGAAAAGAATGGGATAAAAGAAAGAAAAATCTTTTTAAGATTTTATTAATTAAATAAATATTTAATTTATTTAATTAATTTTTTTGGAAAGATAATTAAATAAATATTTAATTATAGGAAAAGGATAAATGACTAATTAAATAATTAAAAATAATTATTTAATTAGAGTGGATAACTGGTCATAAATAATTAAATAAATAATTAAAGTTTTATTTAATTATTGAAGATAGGATTAGGGAATAATTTAAATAAATATTTTATTTATTTAAATTAGAGGAAAGGGATAAATTGGTAAAGTGGACACAAGGGGCAAAATTGAATTGTCCTGTTGCCTTTGCAACATGAGGACATTTTTCAGTGTCTACATTTTGCCGCTCTTTGAGATGATGTTTGAGATGATGAAATTTGTGTCAAGTAACATCATTTCAAAGAAGCTAAGGTATGGATAGAAGAAAAAGATGGTAATGGAAAATAGGATGAGGATGCCCCCTCGAGAGGATAGGTGGGTTGGACAAACACGGGTAGGCTCTTGACATGAAAGTGGTTGGTCAAGGAAGAAAGATAATGAAATAGATAGAAGAAAGGAATGATGTGTTATGCTGCAATGAAAGTGAGCAATCATGATGTTTGATATAGCACTAGACGTTATGCACTAGGGTATGAGGACCAAGGTGACGATGTGTCTCATGCCTTAGCATAATACAACCTTGTCTAGACATATGAGGAAGAAAACTTAGAGCATTAAAGTCCTAATGCACAAAAGGTATGATGTGACCTTAGATGCAAAGGATAATGCAAAAAGCCATTCCAACATACACAAGATATGAATATTAGCTGGAATGATACAGATGTGATATAGATGCAAGATAAAAAGATAACACACACAAGCAAGCAAGAATGCACAAAAGATTAAAAAATAAACAAGGTATTACCCCTGTCAAGCTGTAAACCAATGATTGATTGTTGATTGATTGATGATGATGATGATAGATAGTGTTGTCATTGTGGGGAACAATATGTCCCTAGATCAACACAAGGATGATTGAGTAATTGATTAATAGTGTTGTCATTGCGGGGAATGATATATCCCTAGATCAACATAAGGATGATTGATTGATTGATTGATTAATTAATTGATTGGGTTTACAACAAGGCTATGATCAAGACCGTTAATTGCAATTGGATAATTTGACACGATTGATTAACTTGATTGGTATGGATAAAGGATGACTTGCATTTGAGTTTATTGGATGGATGATAAGATTGATTAGAAGAAGTGATTTGAAGGATTGATTTGAGTGATTGATTGGAAGAACTGGTTTGAAAGATTGATGAATTGATGAAGATAGATGATAGAAGAAGATGAGATATGGAAGAAAGAGAAGATGATAGGGGATGGAAGAATGAATCATTGGTACTTGCATACTGGATACTTCCTTTGTATTCCAGACTGCCTACATACCTGTAGCCATAGGATCAAAGCACCATACGATGATGATGAGACATGATGAATATGTAGTTCTGGATGTTTATTGATGATGGGGAAGATGAATTATAGAAGAAGATGAGATGAATGAGGATAATGAGGGGGGAGATCGTCTTGTACCTGAATCTAGGTACATCCTTTGTACTCTAGATTGCCTACATACTCATATCCATGGGATCAAGGCACTTAATGATAGAGATGATATGTAGTTCTAATTTGTTTTGATGATGATGGTGAAGGTTGATGAATTGATCAGGTTATGGATTGATTGAGATTGATTTGGAGTGATTTGATTTGATCTATGATGTTGATGTGATGATATGAATTGGATTGATGTGATTGATTGATTGATAGATTGGCTTGATTTGATTTGATGATTTGATTGGATGAATTGAATTTGGCGATTAAATAATTTTATTGATTTTGATGATTGTTTGGATTTTTGTTGATCATATCTTTGGCAGCTAACATTTTATCTATGCAGCTTGTCCTAATCACCTGTCAAAGAATGGAGCAAACAAACTACTGACATATCTTTTGTAGGCTTGATCAATCAAAGAATCCTATTTATCACTAGAGTAGGCACATTTTGATTTGGGAATTAAAATTAACTCTGTCTACTCTATGTCTTCTTTTCATTTCTTTGCTTGCTTGCTGAGTCTGTGTGTTACCCGATTTGGCAATGAAAATATCTTCTCCCCCTTCCTAACCAATGGATCTGGGGTGCACGAGAAATCATTGCCAACTCTAGAGGGCCTGTCTTCCCATTGTGAGAAGGGGTACGACCCAAGTGGAAATAGGTTAAAGCCAAGCCATTCCAAGCTGCTATATAAATAATACGTTTGTGCCAAAAGTTGCAAATGATAGGTGCTTTTGCTCTATACCGACAAATGTTTCCCCCAAAACCCTATGGAGTGTAACCTCTGTAGGCTGGGAAGCCTCCATTAATGGAGTGAATTATCGTATATATAGCCACTCGAACAGAAGCCATTACTAGAAACCTTTGTGTAGTTGCCCAAAACTCCTATCTATTAGTACAGGAGGATACTCTTATAGTTGTCCCACATTTTTGCGGCTTATGGCAAAGATAGAAAGGTACCTCAAGATCTGTGCATCTTGAGGACCTAGAACTTGATGTGCCTAAGAAGTGAATGCACTGTAAGGGGGAGCTTGTGCCCCAAGTTCTTGGAGCTATACACCGTAAGTAGATGCGGCTGGATAAAACCAAGTGGGAACCCAACAGATATCATCTTAGCCAGCCTAGGTGGTAACTGTTTGTGAATGGCTTGTACATGAGTGTTTTCTATCTTGTTTTCTTGCCATAAAATTGCCACAAAGCTATCAAAAACAAACTCCTTGTTGTGAGACAATTTCATCCTAATCACTTCTCAATCAACTTCATCCTTTCATATCCAAATCATATCTTAATCCCTTCACATCAACATCATCCTAAACATTACACATCATCCAATCACTTCAAGCCAAATCACATTCACCTCCTAATCATCATCTTCATCATAATCATAGTCAAACGCTTGCTAAAAGGGTCTCAATCTTTAGACATCATGTCAATATCTGACATTATAATACCCAAATTCCAAGATACCCTTCAATCACTTTACCAAGAACCACAATCTATAACCCAAGACACCATTCAATGAATCCAAGACATCATTCAACTATGTCAACTTGACCCAAACCTACCACCTCAAATGAAACACCTCATAGCACAATCCCAACACATCATACACACATGGAAAAACCAACAAACACATAATCTTCTATCCATTATGTATCACCAAATTCCACCTCATCCTTATGTGGCATCTCTCTTATCAACCTAATCTATCCACATGTCAAACTAATTCTATACCGACTTATCTATCATCATACCGATCTAATACATCCTCTTATCGAGTTCATCCCACATCACCTAATCCCACTTCATCCCCTATCAACTCCATTCCATATCATCTTATCCCACATCTTTCCATAACAATGCCACATCAACCTATGTCCCTTCACACCAATCTTATCCATCCACATGTCAAACCAATGCTACATCACCATACCCTACTTCTTCCAACATCAACCAATGTCGACAACAATCCACATCACAAAACCTTTTACCTACAAATCCTATCATGTCACCAAACCTATCCACATGGAAACCAAGAAGCACATATGAGTCCAAATGGCCCTATGTACATAAACCAAGCAAGCCCAAGTTCACCTTTGCAACAAACACCATTGATAGACCTAAGTCCACCTATGCAAGACCTAATGACCTTTGACAAGGGAAACACCAATCTAGAGCAAGCATCTTATGAGAATCCTCCATCATCATCCACTCAAGTACCACTTCATGAGCCTACATGTCCTATTTTAACCCCACTATGTGATCCTATTCCAAATCCTAAACATTTAACTTCCACCATTATTGTTCATCCACTACATTGTCCTTCCACACATACCCTTGCAAAGGATGTGATCCATTGGCTACTAGCTAGGAACAACTTATCCTCATGTCAAATACCTATCTTAGCACCTAGAAATGAGCCTTCAAACACCATTCTTATTCCTCCAATCCCATCATGCAACCCACCAGCCATTGAGCTTGTCCAAGGGTATCTTACCTCCACTTCTATGAAACCACGAGAGCTATGTCAAGAGTATACTCCTAAGCATGTGGAAACTTTAACCCCTCAACTAAGTCAAGATCAAAGCATCTCCAAGATCAACCAGTCCATGACTTTCATGTTTTCTATGATCAAGATGTTATTTATGATCATGACCCTATTTATGAGCAAATGTATCCCATTCATAGCCAAATTGATCTTCTTTATGCTCACATTTATGATCAAGATTCTATATATGATCATGAAAACCATGGTGACCATCTTAGCTAAGCTCATGAAAACTATGATGAGCCTCCTAGCCAAACTTTACACAATTCATGATCAAGAGTTTATCACTCCATCCTTCCATCCTCCATCTAGCTCTAATGTGCAAACATCCACTTGTCATGATGAGATATGTGCCTCCCAAGCACCCATTAAAGATCAAATAAATATCTTGGATCATAATGAATACAAGCAAGATCTTAATGATCTCCCATCACCCACTGTCAACCCTATTCTAAATCCACCATCATATCCTGTGGGTATATCCACCTTTATCCATGAGTGTTCATCCTTAGAACACCAACAACCTTTGTCCTCCACTTCACCTTCTCCATCCAATAAGGAAATCATGTCTAGTTTTCCACTTGCACCAAGTCCTATTGTCAATCGCATGCTCCAAAGAATGAACTATTAAGGTAAAGGCTTAGGCCCTCTTGAACAAGGAATTTTGGAGCCTATCCATGTCAAAGTCCCTCAATGCTCACATGGCCTTGGATACACACCTCAAGGTCAACTATCTAATGATGTTGGTACTTCTTCCATTCATCCAAAATCCACTTCTTTCCACCACAAATCCCATCATACTCCCAAAACATATGTCACCATTCCACCTCCATCCTCATACAAATGTCAAAAGCAGGTGATCATTCACCTTCCACCATCAACTTTGCCTCTATTACTTCCAACTCCTAATATCCCTCCATCCACTTTGCTACCATTGCTTCCAACACCTAACATTCCTATCATCCATAAATATCCTCATATTCCTAATCATGACCAACAAAGGCACACATCATGTAAACATGAAGCTTCCTCTCCTTGCACTCACCCCATGGGATTCAAAAGCACAAATTTGGATACATCTACCTATAAAGAAAAAAATCCTAAGGGTCCTCATGCCTTAAGACATCAATCCAAAAATTAAAAGCAAAATCCATCTTAAAAATCATTCAAACCCATACCTCCACAAGAAAATCCCAAAACTAAAATGGTATGGGTTACCAAGCAACAAGCAATTACTTCAAATCCATCTCTAAAGCTGCATACACCCACCTACCTCAAAACAAATATATAAATGTGTGGGTCTCCAAGCAAAAAGCAAACAAGTCAAATGAGGCATCCACATCTCAAAAATCCCAACCATCCACTTCCATTCCACAATCCAACAAAATCCACTCCATCAAAAAGTTTCAAAACCCTCAAGTCAAGCTAAAATCATAAAAATACTAAGTCTATGTGGGTCCCTAAATGCCTAAATCACCCATCCACTAAGCAACAATCTCCATTGCTTCCTACACCACCTTCCTATCATAAGATTCAATATTTATCACGGTGTCTGCAACCGTTGGTCATGTTTCCTTTCCATTCCACAACATTCCCACATACCTCCATCTCCCCACCTTTCATTCATTATCTTGCATATCTTCCTCATCACCTTCATATGGTCCATGCTTTTGCATAAGTCTTCCACTCATCCTTGCATAAATCC
This sequence comes from Cunninghamia lanceolata, assembly GCA_027924645.1. NCBI lineage: Eukaryota > Viridiplantae > Streptophyta > Pinopsida > Cupressales > Cupressaceae > Cunninghamia > Cunninghamia lanceolata. Next base: position 641,434 of record BSBN01001608.1, read on the forward strand.
ACGTCATAATCCACATCATAATCCATTATCACACCTCCCATAATCTGCTATCTACCTACTCCATCTTTCACGCAATCACCCTACCAACATCTATGAGTGACACTTGACATGGTCCATGCGACAACATCTATCTAACAAGACTATCAATTCCATGGAACTAGACACTTGAGTCCCTCCCATCCACATCCATCTATCCCATCCAAAAGTAAAAAAAAATATGAAAAAAGTAAAGAGAAATCCCTTCGTCAAACGGTGAAAACCTGGTAAACAGGAACATTAGATAAGTACCATGATGAAAACCTGGAAAACATGTGTCATGCATAAATTGATCTTCTTTGTCATCTACATGTGGGGGCACCTTGTCTCATCCACCATACCATTTTCAACCTATCCTACTACTTCCCATCTTATTCTTTCCTATTTTACCATCCTTAGCCATTATCCACATACCTTCCCATTGCATCCATTCATCCCTTACTCTTTTGATCTTGATAAAGATTGGGGGCAAAAATGTTGAAACAAGCTTTGGAAAAAACTCTTGATATACCTCATCCTATCCAAACCAATCCATCTTCCTATCACTATCATTATCCTATCGTCATGAGCCTTGTCATGAAGAATCCTAAGTATTGCACCTAGAATGGGGCATGTTTATTCCTATGCGACATAGTCTTTGAGATCACATCCTTGCTCTCTTATGCATACATCCTTTCCATTATATCACCCATCTTCTATCCATCTATCCATCCATCCAATCCTTTACACCTAGATTTGGTTTTCCCTTGTCATTAGTATCTAGCACAAAAGGCTACACAAATTGTAAATCCATTGAAATCCCAAAACATCCAAAAAAATCATAAAACATCCTGAAAAAATCTAAAAACATTATAAAATGTCCTGAAAAAATACCAAAAAACATCATAAAATGTCTTAAAAAAACTACAAAAAAATCAAAATTTTCCCCAAAATACAAAAAAATCAAATATCCATCAAAAATCCACTCAAATCCATCCATCACATCACTCAAGCAAATCTAATCAAATCATCAAATCATGCCAATCTATCAATCAAAATCACATCACTCAAATCCCATCAATAGCATCAATCCCATCAATCCAATCAATTCATCAGCCTTCACCATCATCATCATCATAAATCAGAACTACATCTCATCTCTATCATTAAGTGCCTTGATCCCATGGACACAGATATTTAGGTAGTCTGGAGCACGAAGGAAGTGCTCAGATTCAGGCACAGGTGATATTCCTCTTTCTTCTTTTATCATCTTCTTCTATCATCTATATCCATCAAATTCATCAATCCTTCAAATCAATTCTTCCAATCAATCTCAATCCAAGCAATAAATCCAAATGCAAGTCATCATTAATCCATACCAATCAAGTCAATCAAGCTTGTCAAATTATCCAATCACATCAACGGTCTTGATCCTAGCCTTGTTGTAAACCCAATCAATTATTCAATAAAACAATTAATCAATCATCCTTGTGTTGATCTAGGGATATATTGTTCCCCGCCATGACAACACTATCATCACCATCATTAATGGGATATATCATTCCCACATCTTTGTGTTGATCTAGGGATATATCATTCCCCACAATAACAACACTATCTATCTATCTATCTATCATCATCATCATCAATCAATCAAAAATCAATCATTGGTTTACAGCTTGACAAGGGCAATACCTTGTTTGTTTTTGTATCATTTGTGCATGCTTGTTTGCTTTCTTATGTGTTTTATCTTTTTATCTTGCATTTGTATCACATCTATATCATTCCAACTAATATTTATATCTTGTGTATGTTGGAATAGCGTTTTGCATTATCTTTTGCATCTAAGGTCACATCATACCTTTTGTGCACTAGGACTTTAATGCTCTAAGTTTTTCTTCCTCATATGTCTAGACAAGGTTGTATTACGCTGGGGCATGAGACACATCATCACCTTGGTCCTCATACCCTGGTGCATAACATCTAGTGCTATATCAAACATCATGATTACTCACTTTCATTGCAGCATAACACATCATTCATTTCTTCTATTCATTTTCTTCCTTGACCAATCCCTTTCATGTCAAGAGCCTACCTGTGTTTGTCCAACCCGCCTATCCTCTCAAGGGGGCATCCTTATCCTATCTTTCCATCATCATCTTTTTCTTCTATTCATACTTTAGCTTCTTTGAAATGATGTTACTCGACACAAATTTCATCATCTCAAACATCATCTCAAAGAGGGGCAAAACGTAGACACCCAAAAATGTCCATCTCTTACAACATTACATCTTGTAGCATGTTTTGCCCTAGGTACCCATGTCATCACCTAATTAGTTAAATAAATTCTATTTATTTGACTAATTTCACCCTTTTCTATCCCATAATGTTATCTTCTATAATTAAATAAATTTTATTTATTTTATTATTCATGGCCATTAATCCACTCTAATTAAATAATTATTCTTAATTGTTTAATTAGTCATTTATCTATTTTCCTATAATTAAATAAAATTTTATTTATTTAATTATCTTTCCTCACCATAATCTAAATTAATTAATAAAATCTTAAAAATATCTTCTTGCTTTATTTCCAAATTTGAACTCATGTGTAAGTAATTAATTTATTTAATTAGATAATTCATCAATTATCCTCCCATCTTTTTTGAAGATTTATTTCCTTTTTGAGGATTTAAAACTAAAAGCCAATCTTTCTATCTTTTTTCTATCTTATCTTGTTTTATTTCCTCATTAATCTATTTTCCTATAATTAAATAATTTTTTATTTATTTAATTATCTTTCCACATCATAATCCAAGATTAACTAAATAAATTAAATATTTATTTAATTAATAAAATCTTAAAAATATCTTCTTGCTTTCTTTCCAAAATTGCAACTTATGTGTATCTAATTAATTTATTTAATTAGATAAATCATCAATTATCCTCCCATCTTTTTCAAAGATTTATTTCCTTTTGAGGATTTAAAACTAAAAGCCAATCTTTCTATCTTATCTTGTTTTATTTCCCCTTTTAAACAAAATCCAATCCTTATCAAATCTTCTTCCCTCCACATCAAAAAAGTCTATAAATATGGCCTCTCATAAGCCATTTGTATGCATTGATTTTGATATCCATATGTTGCTGAAATTCCTCTAGTCCTCTCATTCTTCAATCTTCTCATCCATTATCATCTATCATCTTTCATATATTTATCTTCTATCAACGTTATGTTGTGTATCTGAGCAATCAACAACAAATCAAGCTACATCAACCAAACATGCATGCATCATCAATTTGACGTATTCGAAGAGTTTGGATAAAAAGGTATTGCATTTTATTTGTTTTATCTTTATATTTTATCTAAAATTTTCTCGTCTACAGAAAGCACAACAATGATAATGTTCTTTATGTAAAAGGTTTGAAGCATAATATTTTGAGTGTTGGTCAGATGTGTGACAAAGGTTATGATTTTAGATTCAAAGACAATGGGTACAAGATCATGGAAAGCTCTGGAACAGTGAGTTCTACCGGTAAGAAGACCAGAGGTAACATTTACCAATTAAGAGGAACTAATAATTATTGTTTATTGACTCAAATAGATAAGAGTTGGTTGTGGCATAGAAGGATGTGTCATATAAACTTTGATAATTTGGTAAAGATAAGTTCAAGACAGGCTGTGAGAGATTTACCAAAGCTTGTGAAACCCACCAATACCATGTGTAAGGAATGTCAGTTGGGGAAGAAGACAAGAACTAGTTTCAAGAGCAAAGAGCAATTTTATGTCAGCTTGTTGGATCTAATGCATATAAATCTTTGTGGTACTACAAGGGTGAGAAGTCTCCAAGGTGATAGGTACTTCATGTTTCTTATTGATGATTATTCTAGAATGATTTGGGTTACTTTTCTAAGAGACAAATCAGAAGACAGAGAAGTTTAAATCTTTCAAGGCAATAGTTGAAAATGAAATAGAACTAAAAATCAAATGCTTGAGGTCTAATAGAGGAGGGGAATTCACATCAAATGAATTCAATATCTTCTGTGAAAAGCAAGGGATAAAGAGGCATTTGTCTGCACCTAGGACTTCTCAACAAAATGGAGTTGTGGAAAGGAAAAACATGACAGTTCAAGAAGATGCTAGGACAATGATGAAGGAAGCAGATCTATCAGAAGTTTCCTGGAAAGAAGCTATACATATTGTTGTCTACTTTCAAAACAGGGTTCAAGTGAAAGGAAATGGTACTAAAACTCCTTACGAATTATGGTATGGAAGAATTCCTACAGTAAAATATTTCAAAGTTTTTGGAAGCAAATGCTATATCAGAAGAGAAGAAGATCTAGGGAAGTTTGATGCAAGGTGTGATGAAGGGATCTTTCTTGGATACTCTACCAAGAGTAAGGCCTACCGATGCTACAACAAAAGATTGAAAAATATTGTTAAAAGTGCAAATGTGAAGGTGGATGAAGACAAAGGAAGAACAAATATTAATGGCTATGAATCAGATGAACCTGTCGATACAATAAATGAGAAGAAAGAGGAACGTGAAGATAGTCAAGATGAAGAAGAGATGACTACAGAAACTACAGTTAAGACTCCTAGGTATGTAAGGATCAATCATTCAGAAGATCAAATTATTGGAGACAAAAGCAAAGGAGTACTGACAAGGAAAAGAGCTGCAGAAGAACAAGTGAACTACTATTTGCTTTCTAAAGTTGAACCAAAATCTATGAATGAAGCCTGCAATGATGAAAATTGGGTAAAAACCATGAAGGAAGAACTAATGTAGATAGAGAAGAATGAAACTTGGGAATTAGTTCCTAGACCTGCAGATAAAAATGTTATTGGAACCAAATGGGTTTTCAGGAGCAAGCTGAATGAAAATGGAGAAGTTGTAAGGAACAAAGAAAGGCTTCTGTGCAAAGGATATTCTCAAATTGAAGGAATAGATTTTGAAGAAACTTTTTCTCCAATGGCTCGAATTGAAGCAATCAGAATATTTCTGGCATTTGCATCTCACAAAGATTTCAAAGTGTATTAGATAGATGTGAATTCTACATTTCTGAATGGTGAGTTGGAAGAAGAGGTCTACATTGAGTAACCGGAAGGATTTCAATTATCAGAACAAGGTGATATGGTGTGCAGATTGAAGAAGGCATTGTATGGACTGAAACAAGCTCCCAGATCCTAGTATGCATGGTTAGACAAATATTTGTTGCAATTAAGGTTCAGTAAAGACACAACTGACAACAATTTGTATTTCAAAATCAATGATAATCAGATCCTGATTGTTGTAGTCTTTGTTGATGATATTATCTTTGGAGGAAATGAAGGTATGTGCATGAAGTTTGCAGGAGAAATGCAAAATGAGTTTGAGATGTCTCTGTTTGGTAAAATAAATTTCTTTCTGGGTCTACAAATTAATCAATCAGATAAAGGAATCTTCATATATTAGTCTAAGTATGTGAAAGAGTTGTTGAAGAAGTTTGGGATGGAAGACTCTAAACCGGTATGTACTCCCATGGTGACTAGTTGCAAGTTGAGAAAAATAGATGAATCAACCAAGACTGATAAAAAAAAGTAGAGATCCATGATTGGAGGATTGCTTTATCTAACTTAAACTAGACCTGATATTATGCATGCAGTTTGTCTTGTTGCAAGATTTCAAGTAGATCCAAGAGAGTCACATGTGATGGTAGTAAAGAGAATCTTGAGGTATTTAAAAGGCACGCAGGATCATGGCTTATGGTATCCAAAGGATAATTATTTCACTCTCAGTGCTTATACAGATGCTAATTGGGCTAGAGATGTTAATGATAGAAAGAGTACAAGTGGAGGCGCTTTCTTTTTGGGTATCAGATTAGTTTCATGGATGAGAAAGAAGAAAGATTCAATCTCTTTGTCAACTACAAAATCAGAGTATATTACAGCAGCATGTTGTTGTACTCAAGTGTTATGGATGAAGTAGACTTTGAATGACATAAGAGTTGTGTATGAAGATCTAGTTGCAATCTTCTGTGACAATACAAGTGCTATAAACATCTCAAAGAATCCAGTAATGCACTCAAGAACAAAGCATATATCTATAAGGTATCACTTTTTGAGAGAGAAAGTGACAGAGAATGAAGTCAAGATGGAATATGTGTCTACCAAGGATTAGATTGTAGACATTTTTACTAAGCCTTTGCCTAAGGATACTTTTGAGTATCTCAGGGAAAAATTAGGGGTTATTACCCCTCCTGCTCTTAACTAAGATGCATAAGAATGCATCAATCCAAAGGTGCTCAAAGTCTCATTCTTTGATCTGGATTGATGTTTTGAGAGCTACCTCTCTAGGGAAGTAGCTAGATGTTACTGATATGAGTTCCTGATAAAGAAAGTATTGATAACAGAGAAAATTCAGTTGGATCAGAGCAACTGAATGCAAGTATGTGCCCTTTGCCATTGATGTCAAAGGGGGAGAGAAATCATGTGAAAAACTTAGAGAAGAAAGAGTAGATATGTGTAAAGAGAAAGGGGAAAAATCTTGTCTTGATACTCTTTACAGTTTTTCACATCATATGTTGCCATCAATGACAAAGGGGGAGATTGTTGCAAGTATGTGCCTAACCGGTGTTGTCATTGATGTCAACATATCAGTGTTGTCATTAGTGCCAACTATGCTCTTGATTTTGATGTTTGTTAGTGTTGAAGATAATGATTAAGTGATCCTGATGTTGAGGATATTAAGAAAATTAGCTCCTTCATTGGAAACAGTGAGTTGCAGTGGAAACAATGTATTATAGAGTATCCTTGTTTACATAAGAACAGTTCAACAATTTGCTCCGCATTTCCTATAGAATGAATATCTTTGTCTGCAGATTGGTAGCTATTTAGAGGCATGTCTAAAGATGCTATGTTCTAAGTTTGAGCCTCTGGTATGAAGATTTGAGTGAGTTATGTTTACCAGAATGGAAACAACTTTTTCTATATATCTGGTAGTGACATGGAGAATGTATTATGCTCCGCATTCCTCCGCATTAAAGTATTTTGATCTACATTTCTAGAGTTAAGTTTGAAATGATGTTATGTGCCTTCAACTTCAATGGTTCATGATTTGGTGGTCCGTAAGTGATCTTTTCTTTATGACAGTGGCTGACAGTGTTGGTTAAGTGCTCTAATTTGAAGATTCTTCTTGACAAAATGGTTAGAGGTTGTGCGGATGTTCTTGGTGATTACAATGTGCTTGTGGATGTCTCCTGATCATGTTCCTACCTTTGGATTGGTCCATGAAGAGAAATTGGATCATGGATGAAGACTTCTCGTGGAAGTCTTAGTGTTAACACCTGTCTTAGCCGACCTGGTTATTTTCACTATTTGCGGAGATGCATTGAAGATTATAGTAACGTATTGTGGTGTGGAAGATTGTATTTGAGTCCTAACTAAGGTGTAGTGTGATCCACATACATATTTACATCTTTCCCTTAGCAAACTTTTGTATTAGGTCCAGACCTATTTCTATGTATGTTTGTAATGCCAACCTTGGAGTTTGTTCCAACAGTTGATGAATGTAATGCCGACCTTGATGAGCATTCCAAGGTTGATGAATTGTATAAAGACATGAAATGTAATTGTTTGAAATGGATCTGTGAGAAAAAAATGCAAAGATAAGTAAGAAGTGTAAGAAGAGCAAAGAAGAGAGAAAGTATTGCGCTTCGATGGAACTGAACTTAGGCATGGAGTAGATGCTATCAAATCAATTCACAAAACCCTGGCAGTGAGCCACCCCTTGGCAGTGAGCTCACAGGTAGTGAGCCTCTATTTTTCAGTATTGTTATAACATATATATTTCTATGGGCTAACACCCACTATGGTTTTTCCCTTATAGGGTTTTCCATGTAAAAAATCTAGTGTCTCATGTGTTGATTATGTTATTGTGTTGAGCTTCTTATTTCATGCTTTCATGGTTAACTCTGAATAATAGTAAATAAGTGTTTGATGTGTTGACGTTCACAAGTGTTCAAAGTTTTTAGGGACAACTGATTCACCCCCCCTCTTAGTTGTCTGGTGCATTACAACAAGAATATCCTTTGCACACAAGCCTTGCTTTGTTTCTTACAACTCCATTTTCATTCAGCTTGTTCCTAAAAACCCATTTAGTTCCAATGATATTCTTATCAACAGGTCTAGGAACCAATTCCCAAGTTTGATTCTTTTCTATCTACATCAGTTCTTCTTCCATGCCTTTTACCCAGTTTTCATCATTGTAAGCTCCATTCATAGTTTTTGGTTCAACCTTTGAAAGAAAACAGTAATTCACTTGTTCTTCTCATGCTCTTTTCCTTGTCAGCACACCTTTGTTTTTGTCACCTATAATTTGATCTTCATAATGACTAATCCTTACATACTTGGGAGTCTTAACAACACTTTCTAGAGCCTCTTCTTCATCATGACTATCTTCTTGTTCAACTTTTTCTTCATTTACTATAGTCACAGGTTCATCTGATTCATAGCAACTCAAATTTGATATTCTTTCCTTACCTTCATCCACCTTCACATTAGCACTCTCAACAATTTTTTTCAGTCTCTTATTGTAGCATCGATAGTCCTTACTCTTTGTGGATTAACTAGGAAAAATTCCTTCATCACATCTAGCATCAAACTTGCCTAGTTCTTCATCTCTTTTGATATAACATTTTCTACCAAAAACTTTGAAATACTTCATTGTAGGAACTCTTCCATACCATAATTCAAAAGGAGTTTTGGAACTGTTACCTTTGATTTGAACTCTATTTAGGATGTACACAGCAGTATGTATGGCTTCTCTCTAATATACTTCTGGTAGGTCAGCGTCTTTTAGCATAGTCCTAGCAGCCTCTTGAACTATCATGTTCTTTCTTTCAACAACTCCATTCTGCTGAGGAGTTCTAGGTGCAGACAACTGTCTCTTTATCCCTTCTTCATAGAAAATATTAAATTTATTTGAAGTGAACTCACCTCCTCTATCAAACCTTAAGCATTTGATTCTCAACTCTAACTCATTCTCAACCATTGCCTTGAAAACTTTGAACTTGTCTAGGGCTTTAGATTTTTCTTTTAGAAAAGTGACCCAAGTCATTCTAGAATAGTCATCAATAAGCAACATAAAATACATGTCACCTTGTAGACTTCTTGTTCTTGTGGGACCACACAAATTTGTATGTACTAGCTCTAGTAATCCAGTAGAGAATTGTTCTTTGCTTTTGAAACTTGTTTTTTTTGTTTCCCAAATTGACACTCCTTGCAAATGGTGTTGGTTGGCTTCACAAGTTTAGGCAGATCTCTTATAGCCTATGCAAAACTTATCTTCACCAAATTGTCAAAATTGATATGACATATCCTTCTATGCCATAGCCAACTCTCATCTATTTGAGCTAATAAACAATAATCATTAGTTCCGTTTAATTGGTAAATGTTACCTCTGGTCTTCTTACTGGTAGCAATCATCGTTCCAGAGCTTTACATGATCTTGCACCCATTGTCTTTGAATCTCATATCATAACCTTTGTCACACATCTGACCAACTCTCAAAAGATTATGGTTCAAACCCTTCACATATAGGACATTATTAGTATTGTGCTTTCTATCAAAAGAAATAGATCCTTTTCCACAAATCTTACTAGCTGCATTATCTCCAAACCTAACCAGTCATCCGTCATACTTTTCCAAACTCACAAACTTACTTTTGTCACCGGTCATGTGATGTGAGCATCCACTATCAATAATCCATTCATCCTTACCTTTCTCAACCTGAACAGCCAAAGCACTTTCTTCCACTAGTTTTTCTTCCTTCACACAACTAGCAAGATTAGTTGACACATGAGGTTCTTCTTTAATTGCAATAAACAAGAACTCATTTGCACTAGTACTAGCATCATCAGATTCATCATTTGTCACACCTTCATCATCAAGATCTTTGACATAGTAGAATTTCTTTAGAATCCTAGGTCTATTCTCAAATTTTTTTCTATTCCTTTCAATTATTTCAGGACATCTAGAAGAATAGTGACCAACCTTATTGCATGAAAACATTTGAAAGGTAATTTGCCATTGAACTTACTAGAACCTCTTTGTAGTCTGTCAACAAAGTTTTCTTCAATTTCATCAAGCTCATCATTAGGTTCCACCTTGTACTTTTCATCTTTGGAGATCTTCTCTGAAGTACTAGCTTTGAAAGCAGTCTCAATCTTTTGCAGAGCATCACTAAGCTCTCTCATCTCAAAAGCTATAAGCTTTCCTAGTAACTGATCCTTGGTGACATCTTTCACAGTCATTACTTCTTCAATTGTAGCTACCTTGTGACTGTAGAATTTAGGTAATGACCTAAGAATTTTCATCACAACTTCCTTCTCTTCAACAGTTCCTCCCATACCTTTTATTCCATTGACAATTTCATCAACTTTTTGCATGTAGGCTGTTATGTTTTCATCTTTGCTTATCTTTAAACCCTCATATTTCACTTTTAGACCTACAATTTGGCACTTTTAATAGACTCATCTCCTTCATATAGATAATTCAACTTTTCCCAGACTTCATTAACAGTTTCCAGATCCATGAACTTTATCAACTTAGTGTCCGATAAGCCATTTAACAATGCATCTGTAGCTTTTATATTTAACTCATATTCTTTGATTTCATCTTCAGTTGTTAAAATATTCTGAGGCATGATATACTTCATCTCTATTGCTTTCCATATTCTATAACCAAGACAAAGGAGATGGCTTTTCATTCGTACCTTCCATAAAGCATAATTCATCCGATCAAATTGAGGAGCTTCTTTCTTATAAGACATCCTGGATCGATCTCAAGTTGTTAGGCTTACTTCCAAGGAACCTTGCTCTGATACCAATTGTTGAAATGCACAGGACAATTGAGAGAGGGGGGTGAATCAGTTGTTCCAAATCTTTAATCACTTATGACTATCAACATATCAAATTCTTAATCATTGTTATTAAGATTAACCATGAAAGCACGAAACAGGAAGCTCAACACAATAACACATGAGACACCACAATTTTTACATGGAAAACCCTATAAGGGAAAAACCACGGTGGGTGTTAGCCCACATAAATGAATAAGTTATACCAATACCAAAAATCAGAGGCTCACTGCCAAGGGGTGGCTCACTACCAAGGATTGATGAACTGATTTAATAGCATCTATTCCATGCCTGGGTTCAGTTCCACTGAAGCAAAGTATAACACCTCTGCTCTATTCCTTTTACACCTTCGCACTTATCTTTTCATTTTCACACAAGGATGTCTTTTTCATAAGTACATTACATGCATTTATATAGATCATCAACCTTGGAATGTACATCAAGGTTGGCATTACATTCATCAACCATTGGAACAATCTCCAAGGTCAGCATTATAAGCATACATGGAAATAGGTCTAGACCTAAACAAAATTTGCTAAGGTAAAGATGTATGTGGATCATGTTATGCCTTAGTTGGGGCTCAAATATAATCTTCCACGTCACGACACGCTTCCACAATCTTCAATGTATCTCCGTAAGTAATGAAAACAACCAAGTCAGCCAAGACTGGTGTTAACATTAAGTCTTCTAGGAACAGTCTTTATCCATGATCCAAATTTCTCTTTTCAAACAATCTAAAGGTAGGAACATGATCAGGAGACATCCACAAGCACATTGTAATCACCAGGAACAACCGCACAATCTCTAATCACTCTGTCAAGAAGATTCTTCAAACCAGAGCACATAAACAACACTTTTAGCTACTATCATAGAGAGAAGATAGCTTGTAGACCACCAAATCATGAGCCATTGGAGTTGAAGGTACTTATCATCATTTTAGACTTAACTCATGAACCATAGATTATAATACTTCAATGCGGAGGAATACGAAGCAAAATACATTCTCCCTATCACCAGTGAGTGTATAGAAAAAGTAATTTTTACTCTGGTGAACATTGCTCACTCAAATCTTCATACCAGAGGCTCAAAATTGGAACATAGCATCTTTAGACATGCCTATAAACATCCTCCAATCTGCAAACAAAGATATTCATTCTACAAGAAATGCGGAGCAATCTTCTGGACTGTTTTGTTGTAAACAAAGATACTCTTCTATACACTGTTTCCACTGGAGTAGAAAATTTTCTCAAAAGCACTTGGAAACTCAATATCAGGATCAATTACTTGTTATCTCCAACAATTATATAAGCCAATGCAAAGCATCTAACTCATTACAAGCAATTATCAAAACAAGAGCACAGTTGACACCAATGTGATGCAGGAGCATCCAGTGGTGTAAGGGCAATCTTGCATCACCCAAAAAAAGATGTGTTTCAAAATTGTTGATGTTCTTTCCATTTATTTTCAAAATTTGTGGTTTTGGTTCCATAATCGCTTGAATAACCTACTATTTTTAGAAAGTTTGCATTTGGGCACAGATTGAAGTGAAAATTTACAGGAAGTTACATAACAAAAATATAAGACCTTTGGCAAAGGAATCACACAAAGATCATTTGTAAGATGAAAGATATTAAAGTTTCCGTTTCTTGAAAAATGCCTAAAAATTATTCAAACTCATGTTTGAGGCACTAAACGGCCCCGAAAATGGCTGAAACTGGCAGAGTGGGTTCTTAGCGCATAGAGCACGAGCTTTTCGATGCACAAAATGGTTCGTCAATTGGATACCTAGATCAAAATTTATGGCTCCCGGAAGTTGACCTATTTTTGGAGGGAGATGCAAATTTTGAAATTAGGTTGTTGGCCGCCAAAAGGCTATTAATAACTATTTTTGTGAACCCTGGGCAGTAGTAGAGTTAAGGGGGGGAGTGTAGAGTCAAGAATAGGCAGGAAAATAGAAACCCTAGCTGATTTGGGGTTACAAAAGGCAGAAGATTCCAGAGCCTGATGATGTGTAGCTGTAGTGTGTTGCAGCCTATGGAGGATTGATTCCTCTGATTGTAATTGAGCTTTTGTAATGTAATGAGTTGCCCAGATCAATAAAGAAATATTCTATTTTTTGTGTTCTATTTATGTTCTTGTCTGTTTTATGATTTACCCCCTTCATCAAGTGGTATAAGAGCAAGGGTTCTTGAGTGTGTAGATAGATCACCAACCATGAGGTAGTTTGCACCAGGACCTGAGGTTGTGGGTTTGCTGCAGAGATCAAGATGCCTCCATGAAGAAATTGTATTAGGAGGAATGCTTTGATGGAAGAGGGTTTTAGAGCCCTGCAAAGGCAAATTGATGCATTGCAAGAGGAGTTGTGAAGAGGGTTTGATCCAAGAACAAGAGAAGAAAGTGAGGATGAAGCTAAAGAAGAGCTATCCAAGGAAGAACAAGAAGCTGTAGGAGATCCTGCAGAAGTTAGGTTATTGAGGGCCATTTCAAAGATTGGAAAGAGGCCTAGGATCAAAGTTTCTACATATTCTAGAGATTTGAATCCGGAATAGCTTATTGATTGGATCAATGACATGGAGGAGTATTTTGAGTATGAAGATGTGGAGGACCCAGATCGGGTCAAGTTTGCAAAAACAAAGTTGAAGGGCCACGCCAGTGTTTGGTGGAAGGAGGTCTAATTAGAGAGGAACATAAGAGGAAAAGAAAAGATCACTAGATGGGATCAGATGGTGGAGAAACTGGAGAAGCCGTTCATTCCTGTGGACTATGAGATAGAGTTGTTGAAGAAGCTGCAAGGACTGAAGCAAGGTAACAAGTCTGTTAAGGAGTATACATAAGAGTTTTATAAGATTACTATTAGGACAGGCCATGCAGAGGCCAACAAGGAAAAGGTAGCCCATTACATTAATGGGTTGAGGCCAAGTATTCAAGAGGAGCTGAGAATGGTTAGAATGACCACCATAGAGGATGCATACCAGTTTTCCCTAAAAGTTGAAGAGAAGCTGAATAAAAGATTTGACAACAAGCAAAGGGGAAGAGGTCAAGGCGGCAGGACTAGAGGAAGACCCTTTAGGGGATGAAATGAAGATTCAAAGAAAAGTGAAGAAGTTGGCACCAGTTAAAATTAGAGAGGAGATAATACCTACCGCCCTCATGACTAGAACAATGGTGAGCAAAGAGGAAGAGGAAGAGGCGGACCTAGGTAAGGACCTGGAAGAGGAGGTTTCAGAGGAACCTATTTTCAATGTGGAGAAGAAGGGCATCAAGCATACGAGTGTCTGCAACATCAAGGAAGGACAAATAGAAGACCTGAAGGTAATGCATGAGTTGCACATGTAGATGAAGATGCATAGTCTGAGCATTCTGAAGATGCTGAAAGGGGAGAAACCCTAGTGGTTAGAAGAACCTTGTTGAATGAGGAGAAAGAACCAAATCAGAGGAAGAGTTTATTCTATACAAGGTGCAAATGTGAAGGTAAGTGTTGTGATATTATTATTGATAGTGGAAGCACTGATAATCTTGTTTCAGAGGAGATGGTTGACAAGTTGAAGTTGAAAAGAAGAAAGCATCCGCATCCATATCAGATTGCATGGTTATAGAAGGACCATAGAGCTTTGGTCAATGAGCAGTGTTTAGTGAAGTTCAAGATTGGACACATGTCATGTGTTGTTGGGGAGGTCGTGGTAGTATGATAGGAGTGATGTCCATGATGGCTGTGCAAACACATATTCCCTAACAAAAGATGGAGTTCGTCATAAATTGAAGCCCTTGAAAGAGGTGAAAGAAAAGGTATGTAGTACTACCAGAATTTGCTTGGTAGATGGTAGAAAGTTTTTGGAGGGTATGAAGCATGAGCATCATTATTTTGCATTAAATCTTAAGATTAGTCAAGAGAAATGTGAAGATGTAGCAGCAGAAGTTTCAGATATGTTGGAAGAATTTCAGGACATTATCTCTGATAATGTACCAGAGGGTTTACCACTAGTGAGGAAGATAAGTCATCAAATGGATTTGATACCAAGAGCTAGTTTGTTGAATAAGGCATCCCATAGGATGACTCCAGCAGAGAGTGAAGAGTTGTACAGACAAGTTCAGGAGTTGTTGAGGAAGGGATTGATAAGAGAGAGCCTAAGTCCATGTGCAGTACCTGCAGTACTAGCACCAAAGAAAGATGGAGAGTGGAGAATGTGTATAGACTCTCGAGCCATCAATAAGATAACAATCAAGTACAGATTTCCATTGCCTAGAATGGATGACATAATGGACTATTTGAGTGGAGCCAAGTACTTCACGAAGATTGACCTGAAGAGTGGGTATCACTAGATCCGTATCAAAGAAGGAGATGAGTGGAAGACAACCTTCAAGACAAAGGAAGGTTTGTCTAAGTGGTTAGTCATGCCATTTGGGCTAACCAATGCACCGAGTACATTCATGTAGCTCATGAACAAGGTACTAAAAGAATTTTTGAGAAGTTTTGTTATTATTTATTTGGATGATATTTTGATTTTCAGTAAGACTTGGGCTGAGCATCTAATGCATATCAGAAGAGTTTTAGAGAAGCTGAGGGAGAAGAAGTTACTGATAAATGTAAAGAAATGTAGTTTTGTAAAGAAGGATTTGGTATACCTAGGATTTGTTGTCTCAGAGGAAGGTCTTAAGATGGACCCAGAAAAAGTAAGGGCTATCATTGAATGACCTATGCTAAGGAGTGCAACAGAGGTACGATCTTTTCATGGTTTGGCAAGTTTTCACAGAAAGTTTATTAGAAATTTTAGTAGCATTTGTGCACCCCTAACTAAGACAATGAGAGGGGATAAAAAAGAGTTTAGATGGACTAAAGGAGTAGATAAAAGCTTTGATAAATTGAAGTAGAAAGTCACAGAGAAACCTATTTTGGCACTTCCAGATTTTAATAAGGTATTTCAAGTAGATTGTAATGCTAGTGGTAGTGTTATAGGAACTGTTTTGAGCAAAGAAGGTAAGCCCATTGCCTATTTTAGTGAGAAGCTTAATGATGCCAAGAAAAAGTATTCTATTTATGATCAGGAGTTTTATGCAATAGTTCAAGATTTGAAGAAATGGAGAAGAATAAAAGAGTTTGTTTTATATACTAATCATCAAGCTTTGCAATATCTTAAGAGTCAAGGAAAGTTAAATTAAAGGCACTTAAAATGGGTTGAGCTTTTGCAGAGTTATACTTTTGTTTTGAAGCACAGGAGTGGGAAGTCCAACAGAGTTGCAGATGCCTTGAGCAGAAGGCAAAATTTGTTGACAGAAATGAAGATAGAGGTTGTTGGGTTTGATGAGCTCAAAAGTTTGTATCCTGAAGATCCAGATTTTGTAGAGGCTTGGAAAGCTTGTCTGGAACTTGTTACTTTGGATAGGACAAAATGGTTGGATTTCATAATCCAAAATGACATGTTGTTTAGAGGAAGCCAGTTGTGCATTCCAAGGAGTTCCACGAGAGAGAACTTGATTAAGGAGAAGCATAGTGGAGGATTGGCTAGACACTTTGGTCGAGATAAGACCATTGCTATTGTTGGTGAAAATTATTATTGGCCACAATTATAGCAAGATGTGAGGAAATTTGTGCAGAGTTGCAGAGTGTGTCAGATGGCAAAAGGAACAAGTTAAAATACAGGGCTATATCAGCCATTACCTGTACCAGAGAAGCCATGGGATGATATCAGTATGAATTTTGTTCTTGGTTTACCAAGGACACAGAGAGGACATGATTCCATTTTTGTGGTGGTGGACAAATTCTCGAAGATGACACATTTTATTCCTTGCAAGAAGACTAATGATGATGTTCATATTGTAGAGTTATTTTTCAGGGAGGTGGTGAGACTACATGGTCTACTTAAGAGCATAGTTTCAGATCGAGATACCAAATTTTTTGGTTATTTCTAGAGGACATTATGGAAGAAGTTAAAGATAGATTTGAAGTTTAGTTCTGCACACCATCCACAAACTGATGGATAGACCGAAGTGGTGAATAGGAGTTTGGGTAACCTGCTACGATGCTTAGTAGGAGATAAGCCCAAGGGATGGGATTTGATTTTACCATAGACAAAATTTGCTTGCAACAATTCTGTTAATAGGAGTACTGGTAAATCACCATTCTAGATTGTATATGGGAATAGTTCAAGAAATGCTTCAGAGTTAAGGAATCTGGACAAAGGAGAAAAGACAAGTGCCGAGGCTGAAGATTTTGCAGAACACTTGAAGAATTTGCATGAAGAGGTGAAAAAGCACATTAATAAGACGAATATTCAGTACAAGGCTGAGGCAGATCAGAAGAGGAGATATAAGGAATTCCAGGTAGGAGATGAAGTCATGGTTCACTTGAGAAAAGAAAGGTTCCCAATTGGAACATACAATAAGCTGAAAATGAAGAAATTTAGACCATGCAAAATTTTGAAGAAACATGATTCAGGAAATGCATATGAGGTAGAGCTACCGAGTGGGATCAACATTTCCCTTGTTTTCAACATTGCTAATTTATCAGAATATAATGAAGGTGGAATAGAGGATGGACCCACAGAAGAACAGTTGAGTATTCTAGCATCTACTTCAACTGAGGAGATAGAAGAGATCTTGGATAGCCGTGTGGGAAGAAGTACTCAGAACAGACAATATGAAGAATACCTGGTGAAATGGAAAGGAAGGCCTATTGAAGACTCTTCTTGGTTGTCTAAGGCAGAGGTTGACCATTTAGCTTTTCCTCACACAAACACCTAAGATGTGACAGGGTCGCTTCTCAAATTATCCTAAGTGTCTGATGCAGGAGCATCTAATGGTGTAAGGGCAATCTTGCATCACCCCAAAAAAAATGTGTTTCAAAATTGTTGATGTTCTTTCTATTTCTTTTCAAAATTTGTGGTTCTGGTTCCATAATCACTTGAATAATGATGTAGAACTTTTAGTTTTTCTAAACTACTAAAAATAGCAACTTGCTATTTTTAGAAAGTTCGCATTTGGGCATAGATTGGAGTGAAAATTTACAGGAGGTTACATAATAGAAATATAAGACCTTTGGTGAAGGAATCACACAAAGATCATTTGTGAGCTGAAAGATATTAAAGTTTCTGTTTCCTAAAAAATGCCTGAAAATTATTCAAACTCATGTTTAAGGCACTAAATGGCCCCGTACGGCCCTAAGAATGGCCGAAACTGGTAGAGTGGGTTCTAAGCGCATAGAGCACTCTGCGAGCTTTCCGACGCATAAAATAGTTCGTCAATCAGATACCCGGATCAAAAGTTATAGCTCCCAGAAGTTGACCTATTTTTGGAGGGAAATGCAAAATTTGAAATTAGGTTGTTGGCCGCCAAAAAGGCTATTAATAACCATTTTTGTGAACCCTGGGTAGTAGTAGAGTTAAGGGGGGAGTGTAGAGTCAAGAATAGGCGGGAAAATAGAAACCCTAGCTGATTTGGGGTTACAGAGAAGATTCTAGAGCCTGATGATGTGTAGTTGTAGTGTGTTGCAGCCTGTGGAGGATTGATTCCTCTGATTGTAATTGAGCTTCTGTAATGTAATGAGTTGCCTAGATCAATAAAGAAATATTCTATTTTTTGTGTTCTATTTCTGTTTTTGTGTGTTTTATGATTTACCCCCTTCATCACAATGACAACACATATATGTTGACATTAACAACAACACCAGTTAGGCACATAATTGCAACATAAATATCTTGTAGGTTCTCCTAATCATTGTTTGGTTTATTCCAGTATTGATAGTGTTGATAAATCTTCGGACATATAGGGTTTTGTTGATGTAGATTGGGCAGGTCACTTGGATAGTCGAAGGTCCACTAGTGGCTATGTGTTTACTCTGTTTGGAGAAGTAGTGAGTTGGATGAGTAAGAGGCAGCCCACAGTTGCTTTGTCCACCACAGAAGCAGAGTATATGGATGCTACCCATGCCTCTAAGGAGGAAGTTTGGTTGAGGAGACTGTGTACATGTATTGGATTTGATTGCAGGATCATTCAGATTGGTTGTGATAGCCAGAGTGCTATTTGTTTGGCCAAGAATCCTATGTATCATGCTTGAACTAAGCATGTTGATGTTCAATATCACTTTGTTCGAGAGTTGGTTGCAAATGGAGAGATTGAGCTGAAGAAGATAGACACTCAAGATAATATTGTATATTCATTGACCAAGCTTATGAGGATAGAAAAGTTTGTGTGGTGCAGAGAGGCCATGGGCCTTGTTTCTAGTACCTGATTATTTCATTTGATTTCCTATGGGTTGATTTATAACGTATAATGTCAAGTGGGAGAATATTGGAATAAGGTGACATTAACCTTGTAAATTCCAATATTGTATTTACTCCATTTATTATTTGTAATTTGTAATTACCCAAAAGGGAATGAGGTAGTTTTATTGACAGTGGTAATTTTGGAGTTACTGGCGGTAGTTACAGAGTGATATTTACTGTTGGCAAATGTAAAACCTAGAGATAAATGAGGGTAGGTATTTGCCTTGAGGAATCTGCTATTTTTGGCATGTATGACAACTTGTAATAATGTGGTGTAAGTGGATTTATGGCAGCTGCAAGTTGTCATAAGATTCCATGCAAGTATGGTGCATATGACACCCATTATTAGTTGTGGTTGCCATTTTTAGTCCCAAGTGCCCATCTTGGGAAGATTTATTGTTGGTAGTATTTATGATGGTTATGACACATCATAAGATGCTATTACATGCTATTCTTGGATATGGGCAACCAACCTTGGATGGGTAAGTTTTTGCCACTTGGTGGTTGCATGTATG
Source organism: Cunninghamia lanceolata (assembly GCA_027924645.1). Classification (NCBI taxonomy): domain Eukaryota; kingdom Viridiplantae; phylum Streptophyta; class Pinopsida; order Cupressales; family Cupressaceae; genus Cunninghamia; species Cunninghamia lanceolata. The sequence continues at coordinate 661,117 of BSBN01001608.1, forward strand.
ACGACATTTAATGCTTGCATATGGGGTAATTGGAGGAGAGAGAAAGTGGACGCCTAGAATGGAGGGAAAACTCTTCTATAAATATTTTCCATTGTATTTGCTACTGCAATATAGATTTTAGGTACTCAGGTGCTACCAGAATGATGTCAAGTTGAAGACTAGTGGAGAGAGTTGTTGAGTTGTTGTATTGTACAATCTTTTTTAGATTAATACAAACTTGTGCCTCTTTCCTAGTGGTGTTTTTTACCCACAAGGGTTTTGTCCACCTAAACACTGTGTTGTGTGTTTAGTTTTCTATTTTGCATTTCTATGGTGCATAGTTTCAATTTCATGTTACAATCTCCATTGATAATACACAGTTAAAGATTGCATAAATTTATATTTGAATTAGATTTCCGTTGAGTAGTTGTTCTTTCATTTTCTAACATTTGGAAAATACAATAAAAGGATCATGCATTGATCAGCCTCTTCCATCTTCACACCCATTTATTGTAACTAGGCTATAATCATGTTGAATGCATTCAAGTTCTTAGAAACATAATCACCATCATCCATCCTCAAAGTGTACAACATCTATAGAAAAATCTTATTAACCAAGAATTTAGCATGATATAATTTTCCCCAACTTTTGCCAAAGGGATTTTGTAGTAGATTTTTAAGAAAGCCTGATAAGTCTTCTTTCCTTTCTATCCAACACTACCCAATGATTTGGTGACATTACACCTTGTTTGGATGTAGATACTACAACTCACAGATCTCGATCTATGAGAAAATTCTCCATATTGAGATTCCACAACTCAAAGTTAATGCCACTAAAATTTGTAACATGCCTTCTCATATTATTTGATTTACACACCGAATTTACTAGAAAGTAAATGATAGCATCTAGTGAAATCTTTCACTTTATAATTACAATATTTGCTCATGGAAATCAAAATAGTTTACATAAATTTGACTGTCAAGTCATCATAATAAATATATTGCATTTGAAGTTTTGATAACTATCTTCATAAGTCTTGGCTTGTCATTTACTTGGGAAGGAGAGCATCACCTGAGTACTTTTCCTCCAACCATAGACTAGCGGCCCCCGTACACCTTCCTTCCTAGAAGTGGCCCTACCCTTGACGAAGGGAATAGATATAAAGAACCAATAGGTTTTGCCATCTGAGTTTCTAGTGTTGTGTCCTACATAACCAACATGGTCATACAACTATAGACTCCTTCTAACTGAGTATGACACTCCTGGATGGTTATACAAATCTAGAGCATAATGAACTGACTAATGCATGCAGAGATGGATGCATTACTTTGGCCAAAGATTTAATATAAATAGATGTTTCACAATGAACGTAGTCGAAAGTTCATACACTTCTAACTCGACTTAGAAACTATCTCATCCTATAGTGAATTTAGTTTGACTAATTTGAGTCATTGAGTAACTTGACCAAGTGTCATTCATAGTCTCCCTGACTTAGACTTTTATCCCTGACTCTGGTATACACAATTACGATTCTCATTGAGGACATAGTCTTTTAAGAACTCCTTGTTGCAACCTGCAACAATTAAATCCATGACTCCCTGTCATTCTATACCTTGTTACGAAGGTTATACTTTTAGTTTTTAATGTCCATTATAGATGTAGGGAATAGTTTTAAAATAGCTTTATAATTTCTCCCAAGGTGCTAATCTTGGTTCAAGGATTCTCATCTAATCCTTGTCGACAATAGAATATTTATTCTAAGTCGACCACATACTTGTGAAAATAATTATATGTTTTCTATGTGTATCTAGGCTACTCTTAGAGTTCTATCTTCTCTAATCCCATCATATCAAATGATAATGAATATCTTGACATTCTTTGAAAACATAACTTTCATTTAGAATACTTACTAGTTCATGGCTAAATAGATGTCATCATGTGACATGATTCTTATTGACCACAAGTCCTTTCTTGATTATTGAAAAGTTGGTTGTATTGATACAATAATGGGTACAAATATTCTATACAAAAATACATTTGCAAGATAGTCACTAATCTTCTCTCAGACTAATAATGATATCTTATAGTTATGAGACTCAAAGGTCTACCATCTTGTAATATGGCTTGAGAGTTTTCCATCTGAAATATGGGCTCGTGAGTCTATGTCTAGACCTTAGTAACCTGCCCAAAGAATTCTTATTTATTGCCACAATAGGGTTTTCATAAAAAATATTGACATATGGGTTTGCAACATACAGTTAGCAAACTTGTAAAATATTGAAAAAGATATAATAACCTCTAAGAAATTTACTTAAGTCTCAGCTGCCTGAGTATCATAACTAATAAAGAAAGGTTTGTTTATTCCACTCATGGGCACATTATACTTTATTACAGACATTTTCTTAAAGACTCGATTGATGGCTTCATCATATGAAGGCACATGATACATATATATGCTAATTATAATGTATAACTCCTACCACAGGTAGTCGACTGTCATTTCATAAAAAGTTCTAATGATAGAAAGGTAGCATTAAGACAATTGAACAAGGTTTAATTCTTCAATATAATTAAGATAGAGTTGAGACAATCTCTTTGTTATTAGTTGTTTTATGGTAAAACTATTCCTTACGCCATAATAATATCACCCCCTGTAAGGTAAACAATCACAACAATAACATGCATCGACGACAATAAGATAGATGTATCCTAATCACCCTAATGATATCTGCATTTCATAATATTATACTTATAATGGTGATACGCATCGATAGTATTAATGCAAATGTTTACCAGTCATCATAATGGTCTCAGTATTTTGTAAGGAAATACACAGTAATAATAGAATCGACAATAATGAAAGATATTTTATCACACAAGGCTTTGAAATAACAGAAGTACCTGTACAGTGACTTTTCATAGCCTTTCCTGTCGCTTCCTACAACTTTCTCTATGCTAAGCATCCAAGACTTAGTGTACCCCATCTCTCTCCTTCGACTCCTTCTACCTTACTTGTTTTCACCACCTTTTTGAATTAACTATCTAGAAACCTACTAAAGCTCCCAAGAGGAACATACATCAAAAGTCAAGCTCCTTGTTACAAGCCCATTCCTTCGCATAATTGAAATCTTACCACTCCCTCCACATTTCATGGGGCATGGAGTCGGTCCACTATATGGTGAAGTGGAGTGCAATGGCTAGCCCATATCATAAAATGATAGGGTCTCATGACTTAAAATATACAACCACATAACTCATATATAATACTTCAAAATAATAAACAACTATAATCTATACTAATGCAATGGTAGAATTACCCTAAATACAGTTGAGGAAAAGGAATGATCATATGATGAAATGCGAGTATGGGTTGAGATTTGCTCCCCCCTCGTAACCTTGAATAGACATAAAATAATTAAATCGATGCTCATGGGGATTTTATATATATATATATATTGGGAAATCTGACAAAAGAGGATGATTAAACTCTGCACATCAATAATGTTCCTAGAAAATTTCTCAACCAAATCAAAAGATGTTTGTCGTTGGAAAACCTTTCCTGACAACAAATCAACATTGCTTGAATTGAGATTGACTCAACAAGGAGAGTTAACTGCTACATACCCCATCTCAAAAAGGTTCATGAGGTATACATCTTGGAACTCAAATGGAAAACCTATCTCTTCCCAAACATCTATTCCTTTCTCTCTGATGATGCTCTACTTCCTTTCTCCAAGGTGGAAATATTTTCCTGTTTCACTCATAGTCATACAAACTATGATTAGTGTATCATCAACAAATATTTATACATCATAATTACATAATCTCAATATCTTTTGATCTCATGTCCAATTCTATGCATTAGTCATAATTCATAAAATCAATGATTTATCCTGACATTTTCCCTAAACTCAAATCATTAATCTATGATAACTTATCCACTTAATCACATGGAAGTAAAAGTAAAACATAGTAAAATTTTAGGGATGTAATGAAAATTTCCATCTCTGCTCTAGACATGCTTTCCATCTTCCCTAAGAAAAGATCTTCTCTAAGTAGTCTCCTACTCAAACTAAGAATAGTACAAAAACCTTGTTCCTACCACCTAGGACTTGAGTTGATCAAGATCTGATGCCAAATGAAAGGAAGCTAAGGTGTGGAAATTTTTCCTACACTAATCTAGGAGGTATGGACATAAAATATGATAAAAAATAAGTTATAGGAAATAAACAACACAGTAGAATCATTCACCATAACACAATGATGCATCATGGGAAAACCCTTTTAGGAAAAAACCCAACCTTCAAACTTCGAACCTATGTAATAATTGATAACAATATTAGTTATAATATAATCAAAGCAAGGAGCCTTCATAAGGGACAACACTGACACTCAAATCTAGAGAAGTACTAATAGCATACAATACCTAAAAAATATACTATTCAAACTGCATCCTATAAATAGAGAAACCAATACATGAAACCACCAAAGGCGAATCATGAAACCATGAGCTAATACCACCCAAAAGTGTTGCCCAAATCCCCTAGTTAAATTCTAATTCCTAAATCACAAGAAAAGTCCTCATGCTAAATATAACATATTCTTTACACTTGTCATAAAAATCTATCATGTCATAGTTATCCTCCCAACTTGGGTGCTCCAATTTATCTTATCCAAACCCTTCAAATATACTTTGTGATAGTCATAATTAAATGTCATAGGTTGGTGAACATTATTGGTCAATAATGTAACTCCATCTTAGAACGCTCTTCTATCATAAATGCTCTTACATTTCTGATGTGGTGGGCCTAAATTTTGGAGGCCATAAATTTTGATTTGGGAATTTGATTGAGCATATTTTAAAAAAATAAAGATCTTAGAGAGCTTCACATCACTGTAACCCACTTTAGTTGGTTAAAGTTTGTTTTGATAAATTTTAGAGCAAAAAATAACCTTTATAGCCTAGAAATTACATTTTAGTGTTCTCAACATTAATATGCAAGGTTGAGACACCTTCCTAACACTGAGATAAATATATTGAGTGTACAAATTGGGCCCATAATAGTACCACATAGCATTGTATAAAATTGATGCTTCGTTGTAAAGAGGTCCATGATACCTATTATTAGGAATTTTTGGAGGAGAAAACATGATAAAAGGAGGAGGAGAAGTAGATTAAGTACCCATGTCAATAGCACCAACCAACTCTAGAAAGGAGAACTCATAAAGAGTCCTAGAAGGAACTAAAAATTATTAGGAGTAGAAATATTAGAGGAAACAATAGTAAAAGAAGAAGAGGCTACTACAATATCAACATGATTTACATAGTTGTGTTAAAGGAAGGGGTTGGTAAATATTTTAAAATTTTTTATTAGGAGGAGAAATAGACATGTTAGTAGTATCATTATGGACTTCAACATGTATAATGTTATCATCATTGAGATCTTGGACCTAGTGCCATAGGTACATACACTTCTCAGTGTCATCTTCTAGAACACAGTGGTATTAATATAAAGTCTTTGCATCATATCCCCTTGGAAGAGGAAGAGAAGTGTCTAAGGGGTGAATAGGAGTAAGAGAAATAAGGTTGGTTGCTAGGAGCCATTGAAGGAAAAATAACAAGGAATCCACAAAATGTGTGAAATAGAAATTTTAAGGTTTGAAGGACACCATAATAGAAGTAGAAGGCACAACATAAATTGGTTAACATTTGGATTGGGTTTAGGTTTAGGAAAGTTGAATTTATTTTTTAAAAGGATGCTTAGGATATTTGGAAGAGTATGATGAAGAAGGAGAAGGAGAATAATGAGTATAAGTAGGGGGATTAAGAGTTAATGACTTGATCTTTTCCACTTTGTTCTCAAAATCCATAGGGAAAAAAATAGGATAGGAGACTTGGAGTATAATTTTGGAGAAGAATCATATCCTTGATAGGTGTTAGGAGGTTCTCCACAAATACATGTTGGATATCCAAATTAGGGAAATAGTAAGGAATTTGAGATATGATAGACTACAATTGGAGGAAAAAATTTGTTATTTTTTTTAGGCCCTATTTATAGTGTCACTACAACAAAACAAGCAATTAGCACCTAAAATAGCACTGGATTTTAGTGCATTTGAGTTCATGAATTAGACACTTCTACCAAAGCAAAACTCGACACTAAACTACATTTCACTTTGGTGCCAGATTTAGCATCAAATTTTGTTGCTTCCAGTTTGGCTTCTACTTTTGCTTCTGCTTTTGCTTCTTGTGTTGCTTCTAGGTGTTGGAGTCTCTTCCGAATCAACAGAGGGTTTACCAGTTCCAATGCACAGGCAGATTCAACCAACAAATATAGGAGGTTGCATGAGCTGCCTCCCCTTCACTTCTGGTTCTGCCACACTAAGGGGGGTATCCCTATTAGCTAAAGATTTAAACATGACTCGCCCAATGACACAAAGATTTAGCTTTTCAGAATAGGCAGAATACTCTCATGTATGGACCAAGATTTGGGTGATAAATCATAAGTTTGGCAATGTTCTTAGACATATCTAGCTGGTTGAGGATGAGAGTATGCAGGGGTCCTATTTCTACTCCTACAACTAATAGGTTGGAAATATGAAATGGTTTGGTTTTGATTTTGGATGCAAGACAGGGGGTTTTGGATCATAACTACTACACAGGGAGTAGATTGGTGCCTGTCTTAGGGCAAGGAGTTAACTAGACGTATACAAGTGAATGGTTTGCACTGGCATTCAAGTTTCAAGGGGTTAAGACTTGTATTTGCCTTACAAACACCACCCAAGACTGAGTATTTAGCTGCCTCTACTTCAAATATCCTGGCTGACATACATTCATCTTCCAAGAATCTAAGAAACCCTTAGCAACCAAATTCAAAAGAAAAGATGCATACATCAAATGGAGACAAACAACTAAACACATGGAATAAAGCATATTTCATATAAAACAACAATGAAACTAAAAATATGTGCAATATGCATTCAAAATGCAACTCATAAACTCCAACAGAGATAGAACAACCAAGAAAGGCTTTGCTCTTTGTTATTTCTCCAAAAAAATGCCCAAGTCTTCAACAACCAGAAATGAGTAACACAATTTTCCTTTTATGGTAGGAATATGAACTCAGCACTCAGTACAATGGTCTACTCAAAATTTCTACCAAATACAATGCATCCACTGAATGGCACCTAAAACATTAAATGTGGCAGAGAGACAAAGACAAAAAGAGTAGGTGGGCTCGGGAGATGTGCAGCCGCTCAAAGATTTTCCTTACAAATTTGGTAGTTGGCTTGTCAATCAGACTATACCTCTTCAATTCCTTCGCCATTAATGGCTCACCAACTCACAGCCTCTGGAAACATAGCAGACTGCACATTCTATGGTTTTCCCACCAAGAAATGTAATTAGAGATGCTCAAGAAACCCACTACTTGAACAGAGCCGTCAATTTCCCTCTATCGCCAAGATCTGTGGCCTAAATTTGAATGGACAAGTTGTTGGCCAATCGGATCGCACCACGTAGGCACCCCCTTTCTATCATTGACCTTTCATAGCGAACATACATTTACCTTTCACCCCTTTTCGCCTTTTAAAACCTTTGTATATGCAACTGCATATACATACAATAGTTCTAGACACGTGGCAGCCTCTGATTTGTTCTCCATCTCGGTGCAATTGTATCTCCATTGGCCATCAGAATGACCCAAGAAGTGTTCGCCGATGTATTGAGTCCCGCCAAAAATCCCTTTGCATATCGGTCTTTGTATATGCTTTTTTTCTGAGATTGTATATACATACAAGGCGCGGACCCCAAATATTTATAGAACAGTTTGAAATCGCACTCGAGTTCGGCTTGTATCTCGTCCTTTTGCATATTGCAATGTACATTGCACATACAACATGCAATATACATGCCGCGGACCCCAAACCATTATGAAGCTCATTGAATTCGCCATCGGGTCTGGGCGATGCATCTATTTCTTTGCATCTTTCATTGTATGTCAGCATATACAAGCACCTAACATACAAGCTATGGAATCCACTGCTGAATTTGCCACATTTGACTTTTAAATCAGGTCTAGCTTGTATGTCGCGAATGTATGTAACCAATGTATATCGCATATACAAATGCAAACATACAAGGAAAACATACATTGACCTTTGTATGTGTGGACCCCACCTGTTTATATATCGGCCTTGTATGCATCGGGCCTTTGTACCTGTGACCTGTATATCACCCTTGCACATTCTGATGTACATTCTTCTTTATATGTCTTCTTTGTAGATCAAACACATACAACCCCCTTTGTATGCCTGCAGGCCCCACCCTTTGTATATTGGCCCTCTGCATATTTCTTTGTACATTCGGTGAATGCATATCACATATACAATGCGACTTCTATACGAGACATGAAGCCTTTGTATGTGAGGCGGACCCCACTGCAAATGCATGTCGGCCTCTTTGTATATTTACTTTGCATGTTTCCATTGTATTTAGTCATTGTATATTGAATATACAATACAAAACATACATGCAACCCAACATGCAAGCAAAAAATATTCTGAGAATCTGCGATGGAATATGCCCGCAATGTATAACCCGATATGCATATAAAGATGCATACAACCATTTTTGCACCCTTTGAAGCCGATTTAACATTATTTTCAAGCCCGCCAATGTACATTTGCACTTGCATCTTCAAATGTACAAAGACACATACAAGTGGCCATGCATATACAAAGATGCATGCATGCAACTTCAGGAGGCCGAGGGACTTAGAATTTTTTGTATTTTTCGAGAAGGTGCCAGCGAAATTAACTGCTTGAAATCTAAATATTTATGTAGGCACCAACACCAGGTTTGCTTCTAGTTTTGCTTCTAGGTTTACTTCCGGTTTTGTTTCCAATTTTGCTTCCACTTTTGCTTCCAATTTTGCTTCTAGTTTTGCTTTCGGTTTTACTTCCGGTTTGACTTCCAGTTTTGCTTCCAATTTTGCTTTCGATATAACATCGCTTGTTGCATCTAGCTTTGCTTCCATTTTTGTGCCTTTTGTTGCTTCTAATATGGCTTCTATTATTGCATCTTTTGTTGCTTCTAAAATTGCTTCCATTATTACTTCTTTGTTTGCTACCTGAATTGCTTCTATTTTTGCTTCCTAGATAACACCAAGTTTTGCTTCCAAGATTGCTTTTGGTTTGCTTTAAGTTTGGCTTCCATTGTTGCTTCCTTTTTTTCTTCTAAAATGCTTCTTGTTTTGCTTACATTTATTAATTTAATATGTTTTATTTCAATTTAATTAGTTAAATATATCATGCCTCTTAAATAACTCATATGATTATACAGTAAGTAATTTAATCATTTAACTCATATGATTAAATAACAAGATAATTATTATAACATGATCATCATCTATAATTAAAACAAGTGAGTCAAATATCTATAATTTAATTGAATTTGACAACATCCATCCTGAGCACTAAATTAAAATCATCATACGTAATAAATATCCATCCAAAAATCATTGACCACTTTCAATATATAAAAATTGACAAGTCAATACTGATAGATCATCATCATATATAACTAAAACAAGTGAAAGTCAAATATGCCAGTAGATCAATAACATGTCAAAATGATACATGTCCAACAGTTGACATACGTCAAAATGATACATGTACAAATGATATAATTAAAAATGATAAATTATGTAACTTAAAATGATACAAGTCAAGATGATACATGTCCACATGATATAAGTCAAAATGATACATGTCAAAATGATACAACTCAATAATATGCTATTGTAGGCCGTGAAAATGATACATATGATAGTAACCATGAAAAAGGCATCATAACGATATATCAACAATGATCCTTGATGCAGTCTATATGATCATGAATGTCACTGGCTACTACCAACAACTACCTCATCATCATCATCACCATCATGGTCATCATCATCATGATCATCATCATCATCATCATCATCATTGTCATCAGCCTCGGTGTCTTCTGTATCTGTGTCATCATCATCCTTTGCCATGTGATCTGTACCAGAACCAACATAATCTAGATCTAATATATCATGAGGATCATCTTGATCTTCTGGAAGACCCATGTTCTACAAAAAAGAACATTTAAAATGAAAAGTTATTATTTATTTCATGCAATAATTTATTTTTCTATTATATATCTAATATTACAACATATGAAACGAAACCATAATCATATTACATCATATCAAAGTGCACATACCATAATAAAATTTCAAAAAAGTTATAGCTAATATGTCATTCCAGTGATGTAAACATGCAACAATTCTAATAAATGTTAGTAAAGATCATAAAAAAATTTGTTATACAATTTAACTATCAACTGTAAATTCTTTTACATAACCTTAAGTGCCACAAATTGTTTGGTCCATGTATGTTCTTTTTCACTATTAATGTAATAACCTACATTAGACAAAAACATTAAAGAGTTTTTAAGTAGCAGTTGATTAAATTCTCTTACATGTCATTAAGGAATGCACAATTTTTTTCAATAATTATTTATCTTAAGGTTCATGAGCAACCTTAAGATAAAGGTCTATTTTGTTTGAAAAAAAAAATGAAGTTAGCAATATGGCTTTATCCGGCCAATTTTAGAAAGAAAAAATGTTAGCCCTATTCCCGCTCACAGGTCTTCAATGTGAGTGGGAATAGGGAAAATTTGGGGATTTAGAAAGAAAGATAAAGTTTAGAGTGTCTTCAAGATGGCCAGCACGAGCAAGGAGGTCAACCATGTACACATAATGATCAACTATAGGTGTAATGCAATAAGGGTTATAAATGTGATTGAAGTATGTACAGCTCTCATCCACTAAACCTGCATGACTGCATGCACCTAGAATACAAGAAAAGCTTACAATGTTAGGATATGTTTTAGATTGCTTAATTAATTCAAAGATTTTAAAAGTGTCCTTACAAAATCTATTTTGTGCATATCCTGCAATCATTGCATTCCATGAGATGACATCTCTTTGAGGAATTCTGTCAAACAGTTTATGTTTTTTTGTCTATGATTCCATATTTTGCATACATGTCTATGAAAACATTTCAAACTATAATATCTCACAAGAATCCCCCTACCATTATGCTTTGAAGGATGTCCATACCCTATTCCAAAGCTCCCATTTGGGCACAGGTAGGGTGGATGCTGGCAAAGGTTGCAGATTTTGGATTTACAGCTGACAATTGCATTTGCTTGAAAGATTTTAAAGCATGTTCAACAAATCTGTTTTGTGCAATCTTGCAATCATTGCATTCCATGAGATGACATCTCTTTGAGGCATTTTGTCAAACAGTTTGTGTGCCTTTTTTGTGCTTCCACATTTTTCATATATGTCTATCAGAGCATTTCCAACTATAATATCTGACACAAATCTGCCTTCCATTATGCCTTGATGGATGTCCATACCCTGTTCCAAAGCTTACCATTTTGATACAGGTAGAGAGGATACTAGCAAAGGTTGTGGAATCTAGCTTTACACCTGCCAATTTCATTTGCATGAAAGTTTCTAAGCCTTTTCAATAAATCCATTTTGTGCATATCATGCAATCATTGCAGTCTATTAGACCACACTTCTTTCAGGGATTTTGTCAAATAGTTCACATCCCTTGTCTATGCTTCCACATACATCTCTCTCTATATATGTAAATTCAATTGCATTTGCTTGAAAGTTTTTAATGCCTTATCAACAAATCTATTTTGTGCATATCGTGCAATCGTTGCAGTCCATGAGACCACATTTCTTTGAGGGATGTAATCTATTTTATGCACACAACTCAGCATAAATTAACCTAGATTGGTGGTATTTAAGAAACACTTGAGAGGATTGCCGTTATGTTGCTAGAAGACATGTTATCATAGGTTAACCCATGGAAAACTTGTGAAAAGGATTTAAAACAAGAGGCTTCAACTGTGCAAATGCATCTAAGATGAATGTGTAGATCTAGATTCCTTTTAATTAATGGCATAGGAAACTACAGGGAATGTCAATTCTTATCCACACATTATAAGCTACAAAGAAATTGATTACAATTTGAAATCATTCACGAGAAAATTTGTGCATAAATTCTATTCTTCTTTATTGAATTTTGTGCCTAAGTCTTTGTGAAGGCTTTCATGGTCAGAAGTGGCACTTGCAACTAAACATCTGACAAAAATCCACTTCCAATTATGCTTTGATGGATGTCCATATCCTCATCCAAAGCTTCAATTTGTGCATAGGCAAGGATGATGCTGGAAAAGGTTGAGTTGGGCTTTACACCTGCCAGTAGGAAATCTGACACGGTGCACATTATTATAGTGTAAGACTAGCTTTCAGATTGCTTCATTTAGCATCATCAATAATCTCCACAAGAACATTGTCCCTATTTAAAATGATGGAAAGGGTTCACATCTCACAATAATTTCTCTTGTGACAATCTTGGAGATAAATTTTGTTGCAGTGTGGAAATCAACCCATACTCAAAGGTTCTTAACAACTCTAATAGTTGTTCCATGGGGCATGTTTAACAAACCAAATGCAATTTCCAACTTTTCACCATGGTGGCAAAGAAATAATTCTTTTTCCCATCCTTCCACAACATTAAGTAAATTCTTGAATCTAGAAAATACCTTGCCGCCTTCATCTTCCAAGCCAATTTCTCCAACTTTATATAGGTCTCCTTTGTCTATTGATGTGATCTATCTCCTACAAAAAAAGAATGTAACATTTTATGCCCTTCAATCCAACTGCGTCCGACGATTTTTTTAATTCCTCTATCTTTCATCAATCTCCATACCTCACCACACCTGCCCACTTGTGCATAGATGTTTGAGAGAACATAAGTTGTGCAACATTTTTAGAATCCAAATAAAAAAGAAGTGTTGCTATAAATACTCCTAAGCCTATATTCATGTGTGATCTATAGGCACCAAGAAAACACATCCATACAACCAGCACAGATTTAATAGGTATCTCAATGATAAAGTTTAGGGTGTCTTCAAGATAGCCAGCATGGGCATGGAGGTCAACCATGCACACATAATGATCAACTGTAGGTGTAATGCAATAAGGGTTACAAATGTGATTGAAGTATGTACAACTCTCATCCACTAAACCTGCATGGCTACATGCACCTAGAATACAAGCAAAGCTTACAATGTTAGGATATGTTCTAGAGTGCTTAATTAATTCAAAGATTTTGAGAGCGTCCTTGCAAAATCCATTTTTTGCATATCCTACAATCATTGCATTCCATGAGATGACATCTCTTTAAGGAATTCTATCAAACAGTTCACATTTTTTGTCTATAATTCCATTTTTTGCATACATGTCTATGAGAGCATTTCAAACTATAATATCTCACAAGAATCCCCCTACCATGATGCCACCAGTTAAAATAGGAAAGACTTTGCATTTATTTTCTTTCATGTTTCTAGCTTTACACCAACCAATTGCATTTTCTTTAAAATTTATAAAGCCTTTTCAACAAATCCATTTTGTGCATATCCTACAATTATTGCAGTCCATGAGACCACATTTCTTTGAGGCATTCTATCAAATAGTTCATGCGCCTTATTTATGCTGCCACATTTTGCATACATGTCTAATAGGGAAGTTGCAACTACAACATCTGACAAAATTCCTCTATCCTTTATGTTTTGATGGATGTCCATACCCTATTCCAAAGCTCCCATTTGACACAAGCAGGGGAGATGTTGGCAAAGGTTGTGGAATTTGGCTTTACACTAGCCAATTGCATTTGCTTTAAAATTTCTAAAACCTTTTCAACAAATCCATTTTGTACATATCCTACAATCATTGCAGTCCATGAGACCACCTTTCTTTGAGACATTCTATCAAATAGTTCACGTACCTTGTCTATTCTTCCACATTTTGCATACATGTCTAATAGGGCAGTTGCAACTACAACATCTAACAAAATTCCTCTATCCTTTATGTATTGATGGATGTCCATACCCTATTCCAAAGCTCCCATTTTGACACAGACAGGAAGGATGCTAGCAAAGGTTGTGGAATTTGGCTTTACACCAGCTAATTGCATTTACTTTAAAATTTCCAAAGCCTTTTCAACAAATCCATTTTGTGCATATCCTGCAGTCATTGCAGTCCATGAGACCACATTTCTTTGAGGCATTATGTCAAACAGTTCACGTGCCTTGTCTATGCTTCCACATTTTGCATACATGTCTAACAGGGCAATTGCAACTACAACATCTGACAGAATTCCTCTATTCTTTATGTTTTGATGGATGTCCATACCCTATTCCAAAGCTCCCATTTTGACACAAGCAGGGAGGATGCTAGCAAAGGTTGTGGAATTTGGCTTTACACCAGCCAATTGCATTTGCTTTAAAATTTCTAAAGCCTTTTCAACAAATCCATTTTGTGCATATCATGCAATCATTGCAGTCTATTAGACCACATTTCTTTCAGGGATTTTGTCAAACAATTCACATGCCTTTTCAATAGATTTAACAGGCATCTCAATGATAAAGTTTAGGGTGTCTTCAAGATAGCCAGCATGAGCAAGAAGGTCAACCATGCACACATAATGATCAACTATAGGGTTACAAATGTGATTGAAGTATGTATGGCTCTCATCTACTAAACCTACATGGTTGTATGCACCTAGGATACAAGCAAAGCTTATAATGTTAGGATATGTTCCAGAGTGCTTAATTAATTCAAATATTTTTAGAGCATCCTTGCAGTGCCTTTTCAACAAATCCATTTTGTGCATATCATGCAATCATTGTAGTCTATTAGACCACATTTCTTTCAGGGATTTTGTCAAATAGTTCACATGTTTTTTCAATAGATTTAACAGGTATCTCAATGATAAAGTTTAGCATGTCTTCAAGATAGCCAACTTGAGAAAGGAGGTCAACCATGCACACATAATGATCAACTGTAGGTGTAATGCAATAAGGGTTACAAATGTGATTGAAGTATGTATAGCTCTCATCCACTAAACCTACATGGCTGATGCACCTAGAATACAAGCAAAGCTTACAATGTTAGGATATGTTCCAGAGTGCTTAATTAATTCAAAGATTTTGAGAGCATCCTTGCAGTGCCTTTTCAACAAATCCATTTTGTGTATATCATGCAATCATTGCAGTCTATTAGACCACATTTCTTTCAGGGATTTTGTCAAACAGTTCACATGCCTTTTCAACAGATTTAACAGGTATCTCAATGATAAATTTTAGGGTGTCTTCAAGATAGCCAACATGAGCAAGGAGGTCAACCATGCACACATAATGTTGTAGGTGTAATGCAATAAGGGTTACAAATGTGATTGAAGTATGTACAGCTCTTATCCACTAACCTACTAATGCTTTCTTTGGTTCTTCTAGGCATTGCCAACTCCCTTGCTTTAGTTCTACTTTTTAGATAAATGAGTGAAGCATCAAGCCTCACATACAAACACATGTGCAGGATAGAATATAGGAACTACAAATGCATTCATCAATCATAATCTAGGGTCAATGATTGAACAAAAATATTCATTTATATAACCAAAAGCATACATAGCAAAGCATACTTTAGTAATCCATGAATACACAAAGTGAGCCCATATATTGCATTAGAAAGATTAGAATCAAATACACATTGATAATGTTTTACAATTATTGCATGCATCAACTAACTATTACAACACCAAGCAAGAAAATATTACCTTAGGAACAAGTACGGCATACCAATGCCCTAAATTCACCTAGACACACATGAAGACACTTGTGTTATGAAGAGAATCTACAATCTAACATCTTCCCTTGACCTATAGCATATGTTGACATGAAGAAACTAGGTTTGATCTACATTAGTTGATGCCCTAGAACATGCGTGATCAAAATGGAGAACAA
The DNA here is from genome assembly GCA_027924645.1 of Cunninghamia lanceolata. Classification (NCBI taxonomy): domain Eukaryota; kingdom Viridiplantae; phylum Streptophyta; class Pinopsida; order Cupressales; family Cupressaceae; genus Cunninghamia; species Cunninghamia lanceolata. The sequence continues at coordinate 677,019 of BSBN01001608.1, forward strand.
CTCTATAGCAAGGCATAGCCCAAAACCAACCAACCCCCTTAGTATAGAAAAGTTATACATATATGCCACTAAGGGTAGCTCTAAGGCTAAGAGATCAATCCGAGTGTCAACATTTGGAACACCAAAGCATTTACAATACCAATTCAAAATCAAAATTGGAAAGAATTACATATGACAACACAATCCAAAGGGTATCCCCAAAATAGTTGACTGTAACAAAAAGAGGGCAAGAATGCCCTCATGAACAAGTTCAAAGGACCTGCACACCATACTCTCACATTGGGATCTTAGTCAACATTAAGATCTAGAGTGGAACCACATAATGAAAGACAAGACATAAGTAAAGATAACCATAACGACCATATTGGGCATTAATCTCTCTACAACCAGCACCAAGCATAGATAGAAAGGAATGGCCACTGCAACACTCCACTACATATAATAGCAACCAAAATGAGTCCTTGGATCATCACACAAGGAGCATATTGAAATCACCCACCAATTGTGGCCACTTGTGTGATTAAAATCCCCATCACCTTTGAAAACCATGTACGAAGAGCTAATTTTTTTGCATAGGTACTTGAAAATGTATTGTGTAGGCACATTGAGTTAAACCATATAACTTTGGTTTTGAACCTGAGGTTTAGATCATGTTTGAGTGATACACTATGAATTAACAAATTAGAAGAAGCCACACATACACACGAAGCTTAGAGGATATATGTTGAATAGTCAAGGGAGGATACCAAGACATCAGGTCCCACCAAGGGTAATGTGTCACATACTGATTTGGTGATGTAGAGTAGGGTAGAGAACTTCTACAAACACTAAAGCAATCAAATTTCCAAATTCTAAAATCCCAACTTAGTGATTACCTTCACAATCTCCTATTTCCCTTGTAGGACAACAAATATAGTTTTTGTGGTATATCTTGCAGGAAACAACTCCAATCCACAATCCAAAAGTTGTTTAGGATACCCTTTTAGGATTTTTAAAACATACCCAAAATTTAAGGGTGGTTGTTTTGTAACACAAGACCTTAAAATTGACTATCCCGCTTGACAAGAGGCCTAATTAGGCTTGTGCAAATAGGTCACTACAGGGTTTTTGATCTCCAAGCTTCCAATCTTCAAACCAAGACTCCAAACATGTCAAATTGGGTCTACCTCAACCTTTTCAAGCATTACAAACACCTTCCAAAGAGTTTCTCTACAAATCCTAACCCTTATGCAACTTAATTGCCTAAAAACATGAGTTTTCAACCTAGGGCATCAACAAACTATCATCAATCTCCCTCCCCTGCTCCTACAAACAACATGAACACAAAACACAACCTAACTACTTCCATTTCACTAGTTCTTAGGCCTTTTTCACCAGTGGAATGGCTCAAAAACTCATTTTCTTCACTCAAAACACTAAAACCTAGGGCTTCAGAACAGTCTGGAATAATTTGCCTCTAAAATGCTCAAATTGGAATGAAATTCAATGAGACCAAGTTTGTTAGAGAGTAGATTCAATTACACATCAACTCTAATGAAGTTTAGACCACTTATAGTCTGTACAAGGCCATACTATCTCCTATAGCAGCAAAAACACATGGAAAAATGCAGAAAATAACATTTTATTGATGCTTAATCTTCAAAATGCACACCCGAACCTTGTCTTTGCCATTAAAAAGAATATTTAACTAAAAGTATTTCTCTTCCTCACTTTCTTATAAAGCTTCACTCAAATCTCAATCAGAGAAAACATTCTTAAGTGCAAGGCATTCCTCACATGAATCAAAATTGGATCTCTTATAATGACTAACATTCTCAAACTACAGCATGCTCATACCAAGCTCAAGAAAATATTGAGGGCTAAGCTTATCATCCTCATGAATGCAAACATCATCACAAATGTTGGAAACACATCCTTGGTTCAAATTGACATCTATCTCATTAACAAAGAGATTAGAAACTTTAGGTATACCAAGAAGAAAGTCAAGATCATGAGCCATTCATTACACAAGTGTTAATAAGTATGAAGTTCAAGTAGTAATAAGACATGTTATGTCTTGATGATACCCACATGTTCTTTCCATTGCATCAAGTGTTACTTGATCAGAATTGAACATCCTATTGTATGAAGTCATGCCATGCCTTCCATACATTGGTAGTTCCTTCGTATTGCATCAAGTGTTACTTGATCAATTATGGAAGTTCAGCTGCTATAGGTCATGTCTTGACCCTTCATGCAATCTTGGATTCTTTTCTTTGTTTCAAGGGTTAAGTTCCAACAAACTTAAATCCCCAACACTTCAAGTCATACATTGCTTCCAACTGCCTATCCAATTATGATTCATCAATTTGCCCCTATTGCAAAAATAATGTATCTTTCACAAAAGTTAGATTTATGTACATTTGATTTAAGATGTAGTAACCTACGGTTTGAGTTTTTAAAACCATTTAGATGAAAGTATTTTAAGGGATATTTTCAACTCTATAGTTCTCATGGAAAGGTTAACTTCTTAGACTAACAATACCAATATTTGGTGACCATTAAAGGTGATTCAAGATCTTATTGTTATAAGGGCTTGTATCCCAAAGTATTTAAACTCAAGTTTATCAAATCAATGTCTAACTTTGTCTTAGAGTAAAGACAAGGTCTTATTCACCTTTATGTAATATCATAAAGTTCTCTCTTGTTAGCTTAATTGCTACAATGATTTACACATCTTTTAGCAAGTGTTCATAATCGAATTAACTATCAAGACTATTCAAGCCATATACAACAGATTCATACTTGATCAAAACAATACAAAGAAAATATACACTACTATATCGCCACATCCATTATAACAATACAAGGATACATCTAAGGACTTCAGTACTTCCCAAAGTTGTTATGGCAAAGGAGAGTTAGTGCCTACTGCCAATGATGGCTCCTTCTCAACAAAAAAAATGTGGATATTAAAATTTAAATGTCCACTATTATATTTCAAAGGTTTGAAATATAACCAACAACGTAACTTTAATGCATGTCCCCCGAAGTAAATGGAAGAGCATGCATCCACAAAATTACACAAGACACCTTGGATAGTCACCTTTTACACTCTGCCATTATTGCACACTATGGATCTATGTTTCCAATATAGCCACCACTACCAACTCCTCACTTGCGGTAGCTCACTGACATAACATTACTCCTAACTACTTGTGGGCCCTTGTCCCATCTTCTAGAACATTATCCTACTCTCAAATTCTGCCACAAGTGCTCCTACACCACTAATTATGCTCCAACAAACACTAAACTCGTATGCAATTGTGAGTTCTTCATCCAAATGACTTGTGGTTGCTGTCATAGCACCACCAAATGTGAACCAACATATATGATGTACCACAAAACTTAAAACACCATTATCATATGTAAATCACAATGTCTACTATACCGCAATTCTTGAAAACTCACTACATTTCACCACAACTAAGTATAAAGACAAACTCTTCCTATGGAGAACTCTCTGTAGGTGAATATCACCCAAGTCCCAACACTATGCGCATGGACTATCTTAAAATATGCTTTCCAATCCTTGATCTCCAAACACGTAAATTCTAAACTCCTTGTCTCAGATTAAGGAACATCAATATTTGAAGTGGACATTTTCCATTTAGCAGTATCATTTGGTTGTGAAGTATATGGGTGTGACCAACAAAGTGGTGAATCTTTTCCCCTTTGAGTACTTAGCAATTTGGATACTTAGCATGTAGCCTATGATGAGTAGAAAGGTCTCTAATCCACATATAGCTTTTTTGGTCTCATTGTTGAAACTTTGCAACAACTGACAATGATGAACAAAACACATTTCTTTGACTAATGTTGATGAGATGGATTATTAAAGTTAACAACTTAAAGTCAAAAACACTTTCAACAATACTTTAATGTCCTATCACTATGAAATCAGTTTGGGGATTAATTTTACAGTGTTATCTTTGTATTTAGCCTAAGCCTTCCAATCAAAAGCTTGGATATATCAACCATTACCACTACCTTCTCAGCTGTGGGAACCCATTTCCATGCATTTTATTATTGGTCTTCCAAGCACTCAAAACCAATATGACTACATCTTTGTGGTTGTTTGTTGGTTATCTAAAAGGGCTATCTTTATCCTAACATGCTCCAAGAACATTAATGTTCCAAGAGCTATAGACTTCTTCCTTGAGCATGTTTGAAGCATTTTAAGACATTACTCACTATCATTTGAGATAATCACTACCACTTTTAAGTCAAATTTTCCAATCATTGTAGAAGCTTTTGGGTTGTTGAGTGTGTTTTTCAACTTCATTTCATCTAAAAAATGATGGGAAAACCTAAGTTCTTTATTGTATGTTGATCAATGCTCTTTGCATTTCCCATCAAAAGTAGGTAGTGGAACATCTATGTGCATCTAATTTTTTTTAGGTTTGTTATGGCAAAGTCAAACAACAATTAGCACCTTACAAGATTCTAGTTGCTCTTCTAACTCGAAATATGTCCCACCAATAGAAGCAGCAAGACAAAGCTTCATCATTTGTGCAAAATCTAGCAAAAGTTCACACAAATTTAGGAGATTCACAACAAACTCAAGCCTAATTCAAGTCACTTCATGACTAACATCAAGTAACTCGTTATTTCCAAGTTGGTGACTTTATTTTGCTTCACATGGATAAATGAAGGTTTCACAACAAGCATCATAAGGTAAATCCCATAAGATCAGACCTTATACTATTCCTTGAGAAGACAGGCCTAGTATCTTTTGCCTTCCATCTCATCTTGGCATTTATGATGATGGCAATACAAACAAGATCAAGTTGTACGATCCATCTCACTTGGAATGAGAGTTATTAATCAATCATCCTGAGACTACAATTCCCAACCTTCAGGATTCATTGACCAATGAAAGTTTGCTTGATGCTCAGACTCACACTAGTAACAAGGGGAAATTCACCATACAACTTGTCAACTAGAAAGGACTCTACCAATGTAGGTTGCATAGTTTTTCGAGTCTATTTTTCAAGAGAAGTTTGTAGATCATATGTAGAAATTGGGGACAATTTTCTCTAAATAGGGATGAAATGATTAGGGCATCCATTATAGTAATTGTATTAGCTATAATTTTATATCAGTAAAAATCCATATGCAAGTGAGTAAACTTGTTCAAAGGGTAAATAGAAATAACTTTAAAAGGAGGTGAATAGTTGGAAGTCAGTAGGTGGAAGTTGGAAACATTAAATAACTTTATTAGACTTTTAGAAAATAAATATAGTCTTCTCTTATTTATGTAGGCATTCAGAAATAGAATTATATCACATGAATTCTCTTCCAATCAAAAAGTATTAATACCTCCACTTTCCTTAACTGAAAATAGTGTACGACCTATATTTGTGAAGACTGTCCTCATACAGATCATAAGCAACAAATACAACATTAGCCACAACCAAAAGTAATTAAAATCTCTGGCCATGTTCAAGCATGATCTCCATGTCAAGATTAATATGCATTCATAGACATTTGCATGACCCTTGCTTTTAATCATTAGCCCTGCCTGCAAAATAAAATGTAACATTAGATGCATTATCTTGGTAGTTATTAGAATGCAAAAGATCTCTCATATGTTATAAATTGATAAATAATATTTGGAAATATATTTCAAGAATAAGAAATTGCAAAATTTGATAAGGTGATGGCATCCATAGCTAAACTTGTGTTGCTTTGTGTTAACATGACTCACCATATAGAATTTTGTTTTTAATTTTCGTATCTACACATTCTAATAAGAAGAAATTATTGGATAAGGATCTGATTCTTACCCGGCCCTCAAATTGTGAGTCGATCCACTCGATGATTTCCTTTTTTGATGCCTCCCAACCAGTCTATTTTTTAAATCGCCCAAACTCCTTTAGGTAATCCCTCTATGGCTGTATATAACTAGTGGTGAGTTTCATTATTCTGCTTCTCCTATTCGGTGGAGAGTAGGGTTTACTACTTTACAGGTTGTTTTTGGGCACCCACCCACGAGAAGCCTAATTTTTGTTTCTCCTCCAATCACCTGGTTTGTGTTGATTATTCTACAGGATCTTGGAATGATTTTGCCTTCTATTTGAGAGATACAGGGGGTGACCCCCTCTTTGCTTCCCTGACCATCCAAAGATAAGCTTCTTAAGACCAGCATCCCCCACAAAGTGCTGGTCTTCAGAGATGAAGTCATCCATGAGGAGCAGCATACATCGTAAGAAGTGGGCTCAAGTAACTCTTTTACAGCTTCGCTTGGAGGAATATTTTCAGTAAGCCTCCTTCCAATTACTCTCTCCAATTCTTCACAAGATTTGCCTTTGTCATAAGCCTATTGTATCCCTTTCTTTATATGATTGAAAGAGATTTTATTCTCTACCCATAAACTCTTTGCGTCTTCTCTCAGCATGCATACCCACTGCAAAGCTTCCCTATATCTTTGGAAATATTCATCTTCATTTTTTGGTGTTGTTGGATAAAATATTTTTCCCAACAGAAGCATAGAAATCCTGAAACTGAGCATTGGAGTGGTCGCAAAGGATATACCGATGGCTCCCATCAACAATAGTACTAATATGGAAATAATCTGAGTCCACAAGTTAACAAGGATCGAAGCACTAAATTCTTGACACGTTTGATTATCTCATCACAGAAAATCTTCAAATTCTATAAGCTTAGGATCAGACGAATAAATGAATTCTTTCTAGATTACTATAACGAAAGAAGCATCTATAGAATACAAAAAACCATCCTACAATAATGAAAATGGACTGAAGGGTGAACAATGGGAATGCTCTGTGCAATTGGGATCTCAGAAATATAACCTTGGCTTCTATGAACACAACATAAAATGTTACCACAAATCCAATTATTGACCTACCAAACACATATTCAGGCTGAGACACATGCTACAATCCATGATTTAAGCATCTCACATTTACAGGTCTCCCATGAGATGGTCTCATTTATATGAATCCTTCTTCGTTGAAAGGCCCTCTTGCCCTTCCTGTAAGCTCCGGCACCACCATGACCGCCTCTCTTCCAGCCACGATTGCCCTTGTTGTCACCTTGCACTTTCTGTTGCCCATAAGGGATGCCCTAACGTTGATCCTCCTCTTCCTGCACTTGTTGCCTATTGTCTTCACCCTGCGCTTGGCGAGAATTTTAATTTTTTTTGTTTTTGATTCATTAGTCGGCGTAGTTAACACTAACTTTAAACCTATAATGTAATCTCTTTGGGGTGCCAATGGTGGCACAAAGTGCACCTAATTTAGCGCCTAGCTATGCCTAATTTAACACCTATCATTTAAACATTGTTAAGGTCTTCTAATTTTACTTACAACACCTTGAGTTTTGTGTACATATAATTATAATTGGGAATATGTGTTAGATAAATGTCACATGGTGGAGGATGGTGTCGGTATGAGTGATGATTGTTATGGCAATTTTATGGTCAAATGTGTTATGAAAATGAGGTGGCATGGGTAGTGGGCTATCAATGTTGGGAAAGGGTTAGGGAGGATGTAATGGAGGAAGGGATGTGTGTCATGGTATGATGTCTTAAGCAATGGGAAGAAAGGATTATGATTCATAAGATAATATGAAGAATGATGGTAGAGTGAATTGGTATTGTGGTAACTGTAGCATGTCATGGGGTGAATCATGCATTAATATGGGTTGTGGAGTGAGAAAGAGGTGGTATGGGTATGGTTGCATGGAGTAATGAGGTGATTTAATTGGTGATGACCTAGGTGAAGTGATGGGTAAGGTGTCTTATGTGGGATTTCTAGAAAGTGTGATTGGTAATGGTGGGGATAGCTAAATGTCATCTTCTAAGGGTTCAAAGGTGAGGAGAGTGCAAGATGGGGATATGGGATAATCCATGGTTTAATGATTATTTAGAGGAGACTCCTTAAAATGATTATCAATGATGGTGTCGATAGGGGGAATGGAGTCTATGAATGTAGGTGTGGGAATGTGAGCTATGACATTAGGATTGTATTGGATGAATAACAGAAAGTAGGGGCACCTGTCTAGTGATGGAAGGAGCCACATGATCAAATGATGTTTGGGGAAGGGATTTTCTTAGGAAAGTAAGGATTTGGGTGAGGGTCTAGTGTTTGGTGGAGAATAATTTATGGAAAATTTGGCTCGGTCATTAAAATTGACATGAATCGAAGAAGTACAAGACATGATAAATGGTAGGCTCAAAATAGGATAACTAGGACTATGATGATGAAGATGGAAAGAAAAGTCAACACCAATAGTATGATATAGGGATAAGATTAGAAAATAAGAGTACTACAACTAGCAAGAGGAAAGTGAGGACATAATGCAAAGTTAACATGGCACGAACTCTCTTGGAAGGCTAAGCATGGACTATAAGAAGATTGAACTAGTTAGATTTGTTAGGCTCACCAAATCAAAGAACCTTAAAGGTTAACCTTAATTAGGTAAGGCTATTTTTGAGTGTGGTTGTTTGTGCAACAATGTGTAAATTAATGTTACCTAAGGATAAATCTAACTATACTAACATTTTAATAACCATGAGAGCTAGGACTAACAATTAGACTAAAAACTTGACAAACAATACAACTTGGACACATGTAGGACTTGGAAAATGGCAAAGAATTAGTATTAAATGTGGAAAAAAATGAAAAAGTGGTATTAGTTGCACCTATGTAGAGAAGTGGTCTTTATGAAAGATGCTTAGAATTATGCTTTATGTCTATTTGTGAAGTTTGGAGGTGATTGGACCTAAAGGATATGACCACCATATGCAAAATAGCCTACCTAATGGTATGTGCATGGAGAGAGAGAGAGAGAGAGAGATGTTGGGAATTAAGGTGTCTCAACCTTGGTAATCCCTTGTATTTTTACATTGTAATTATTTATTAATTGCCTATTATATTAATGGATGCAAATCTTATGTTGTCATATTGTGGGAGTTGGCACAGTGATGTGTCATCCTACATGGCATATGACCACATGTATTTTTGTCCTCACATGAGGAGATAGGGATCCCATTTAGTGGTAGGAATATTTTGCCATGTGTTGGCATCTCGGATGTTGTGCAAGGGAATATTGACTGTAACGGTCATGACAGATTCCTATGACGAAGTTATGACATGTAAGAGTTGGAAATAGGAGATCCTATGACAGGTGAAGACATGTGTCGAAGAGCATCTTTGAAAAAGGCATCTTTGGGTGTCCCAAGGTGGACTATGACATGTTGTAAGAGAATATGCTATTTATAGCCTGTGTATGATAGATTCCCTTACAGCTATAAGTTATGATAGCTATGACAGATTCTATGATGGTTGTAAGAGTCGTAAGAGCATCTGTCATAGCCCATTTTGGAAATAGGTGACCTCCTTGGGATGGGGTGAATTGACAAGTGTCAGGAGCATCCTATAGAGTTGGACAAGTGTCCATAGGCATGGGTTTTGGGCCATGAGGCCATGTTGGACGCCCATCCCTATGTGGAGCCATATTTGCCTTGTATTTGTTATATAAATAGGTGCTTTTGAGAGATGTATTACATGTTTTACAGGTACTGTTATGCTACTGATTTGTCTCCAGATATGAGTGTCAAAGACTCCTAAGAGCTTGCATTGCAAGTGTATTGTAAACCATTTCAGTTTTGATGATACATTGTGCAGGTTTTGGAGTGTGGGGTTTTTCACCCGATAAGGACCTTTTCCCCACATATATCTTGTGTCTCTCTTCTTCTATCTCACTTTCTTGTGTATGTGTTTGCTGCAATATCTTTGTTAGTGGTTTAACATTTTTGTAATAGTAAGGATAAAATTGAATTTGCACTCTCCTCCCCTCATTAGACTAGTGTAGGAAGCGATTTCTGCACACCTAGCTTCCTTTGAGTTGGTATCCAAGTCTGGCCAATTTTGGTCTTAGCTATTGGGTAGGGGTTTTTTGAGCTAATCTTAGGTTGAGTGGGAGTGTTGTGTAGAGTATTCTGTATCTTGTTGCAGCAAGGAGATGCCAACCACATCCGGAAGGTTAGAGGTTGAGAAATTTAATGGCACTAATTTTGAGTTGTGGAAACTCAAGATGGAGGACCTACTTGTTGATCCTGATCTATGGGAAACCGTTGATGGGACTAAACCTGCAGCAATGCCACAAGCTGATTGGGACCTCAAAGATCGAAAGGCTAAGGTTCTTATAAGACTTTGTCTAGCTGACTCTATCCTGTTGAATGTCCATTAGGAGAAGACTACTAAAGAACTTTGGAAGAAGCTGGGATCTGTTTATCAGGCCAAGTCCCTGGTGAACAAGATCTTTCTGAAAAAGAAGTTGTTTTCTCTAAAGATGGAAGATGGAGGATCTGTTGCGGACCATTTAAATTCTTTTAACATGATTTTTGCATAGTTGACATTCGTGGATGTGAAAATGGAGGAGGAGGATCGATGCATGACCCTACTTTGTTCTTTGCCAAATTCATGGGATCATCTTGTCATGGCTATCGGAAGCACTACCACCACCTTCACGATGGATGAAGTAGTATCTTCACTGTTATTTGAAGAAATGCAGAGAAAGACATCTGAATCAGCCAAAGAAGCTCTTGTGGTTCATGGAAGACCCAAAGAGAAAGGGAAGAAGAAGGACAAGAAAAGTGATAAGGGCAGATCCAAATCTCCTAGAAAGTCTGAGGCTCTCTATTGGAACTGTGGTAAAACCAAGCATTTCTGAAAGGAATGTAAAGAGGAGAAGAAAAAGAAGAAGAAAGCTCATGATTCAGATTCTGATAAGTCACAAGATGATGGTGATGCCTTCATCACAGCCCTGGCCACCCGTGCATCTGATGATGTGTGGTTGATTGATTCTGGTGCATCATTCCACATGACCTCGCATCGAGACTAGTTCACGAAGTATGAAGAGTTTGATGGTGGAAGAGTGTACCTGGGTGACGATTCTCATCTGAAGATTATTGGTCATGGAAGAGTCTCAATCTAATTCCCTGATGGACAAGTGAAGGGGATCACTAGAGTTATGCACATTCTAGGCCTTGCATGGAACCTTCTTTCTGTAAGTATTTTGAATGATGCAGGTGTGCAAGTTGTCTTTTTGAAGGATGGATGCAAGATGACTAGAGGATCTATGGTACTTTCTAAGGGTACTCAGAGAGGTACTCTATTTCAACTAGAGGTATGCACTTCACAGTGCAACAGTTCTTCTGTCTCGAAGAAAAGAGCTGCAGTCACTTCATCCCCACCATCTAAACAAGCAGTGAAGAAATATGTTGTAACTAGTTCTGATGGCAGTGCACATTCTTTGGAAGTTAAATTTCCTACTGAAAAGACTATGTTATGGCATTTTAAGATATGGCCACATTGGTGAGAAGGGTTTGCGTACCCTGAAAAATAAAAACCTCATTGAGGGGTTAAATGATTGTAATCTCGAGTTTGACTTTTACGAACATTTCATTTATGGAAAGAAAAATCATGTTCAGTTTTACTCTAGTTCTCACAAATCTTCTGGTGTATTGGATCTTATTCATTCTGATGTGTTTGGTCCTGTTAATGTTCCTTCAATTTCAAAATCTATATATTTTGTATCTTTCATAGATGATTACAGTAGAAGGACATGGGTTTATTTTATCAAAACCAAGACTGAAGTCTTTAGTTGGTTTAAGGAGTTTAAAGCCTTTATTGAAAATCAGACTAGTAAAAAGATTAAGTGTTTGAGAACTGACAACGGTGGTGAGTTTTGTTCAGCAGAGTTTGATAAGTTCTGTAAAGAGAAAGGGATTGACAGGCATAAGACAACTCCATACACCCCACAAAAAAATGGAGTTGTAGTGAGGATGAACAGGACACTGATGGAGAAGGCTAGGAGTATGCTTAGTGGAGCAAGCCTCGAACAAAAGTTTTGGGCAGAAGCTGTTGCCACTACTTGCTATCTAGTAAACAAACTTCCCACATCATCTCTTGTTGGTAAGACACCTATGGAGATGTGGTCTGGTAAGAATCCTACAGTTAGACATCTTCGTGTTTTTAGTTGTGAGGCATATGCACATGTGCCTAGGGAGAAAAGGTTTAAATTGGAGAACAAGGTTGTTAAGTGTATCTTCATTGGCTATAGTGTTGGTGTGAAATGATACAAGCTTTGGGATCCCGTGGCTCAAAAAGTGTTGTATAGCAGAAGTGTTATCTTCAAAGAGATAACACCTTCTTCCATTGTTCTACAGCCAGAACATACATAAAAGAAAGAAGATGTGGTTTAGTTTCCTTCTACCCCTGAGAAGACTGAACAGACAGACCCTGTGAGACCTGATGATGAGGAGAGCTCTAGCAGCTCTGAAATCTCAAAAGAAGAAGAAGAACCTCAACCTCAGCCATTGAGGAGGTCTACATGAACAAGAAAGCAACCTGATAGGTTTGGTTATTCATTACTTGATTCTAGTTGTGCTTTTTCTTTACTTACTAACATTGATGAGCCTAGAACTATGAAAGAGGCTATGGGCAGTAAAGATGCAGGTTCCTGAAAGGAGGCCATGGAGGATGAGATGGCTTCTTTGGAAAAGAATAAAACATGGGACTTGGTGCCTTTGCCTGATGGATAGAAACCCGTTAGATGCAAATGGGTATTCAAGAAGAAATTCGGTGCAGATGGCAATGTTGAAAAGTACAAGGCTAGATTGGTTGCGAAGGGGTACTCACAAGTGGAGGGAATTGATTATGGTGAAATTTTCTCTCCCGTTGCAAAGTTGACATCCATTCGATTTATATTATCTCTTGCAGCTGCTTATGATTTAGAGGTAGAACAGATGGATGTGAAGACAGATTTCCTTCATGGTGAGTTGGAGGAAGAGATTTACATGTCACAACTAGAGAATTACATACAGAAAGGTAAAGAAAATTTGGTTTGCAAGTTAAAGAAGTCTTTGTATGGTTTGAAGCAATCTCCTAGGATGTGGTACTTGAAGTTTGATACCTTTGTGTTGTCGATTGGATATCTAAGATCAAAATTAGATCATTGTGTGTACTACAAATTTGACAATGATCACATTCTCATTATTGCATTAAATGTTGATGATATGTTGTTGATTGGGAATGGTAAGAGTATGATTTCTGATTTGAAGTCTCAGTTGTCAGCACAGTTTGAGATGAAAAATCTTGGGGCAGCCAGGTACATTCTAGGGATGGAAATCAGAAGAGACAAAGCTAACAGAAAACTTTGGTTAAGCCAGAGTAAGTATGTGAAGACCATGTTGGATAGGTTCAACATGGCAGATTGTAGACCATTGTGTGTTCCTGTTTCATTGGGGACAAAGTTGTCTATTAGTGATTGTCCAAAATCTCCTAGTGAGGTGGAGGACATGAGCAAAGTACCTTATGCTAGTGTTGTTGGCAGTTTGATGTATGCCATGGTCTGCACAAGACTAGACATTGCCCAAGCAGTGGGAGTCCTTAGTCGATTTATGGCTAATCCTGGACGGGTACATTGGGATGCAGTTAAGCGAGTGTTTAGATATTTGAGGGGTACTTTCAAGTATTCCATTTCCTATCAAGGCAATGCTATAGGACCTCTGTATTTGGTTTTACTCGTGGATTTGTGGATTTTGATTGGGCAGGTGACATTGACAGCAAGAGATCCACCAATGCCTATGTGTTCACTATGTTTGGTGGTGCAATTAGTTGGATGAGTAAGCAACAACTTGTGGTTGCTTTGTCCACTACAGAAGTTGAGTACATGGCTGCAATTCATGCTTGTAAGGAAGCCATTTGGCTTAAGAGATTGTGTTTAGATATTGGTGTTGATGTAGGACATATTACAATCAGTTGTGATAGTCATAGTGCGATTTGTCTTGCGAAGAATCCAACTTTCCATGCTAGAACAAAGCATATTGATGTTCAGTTTCACTTCGTGTGAGACATGGTAGAGGATGGAAAGGTAAATTTGGAGAAGGTAGATACTTTGAAGAATGTTGCATATGCATTGACAAAACCAGTGGGCACAGAGAAGTTCAGGTGGTGTTCAGAGTCTATGGGCCTCTCGGCCTATAGCAGTTAAATCCTGTTGATTCTATTGGCTCTTACAAGGTGTTCGACAAGTGCAAGAATGTTGGGAATTAAGGTGTCTCAACCTTGGTAATCCCTTGTATTTTTACATTGTATTTATTTATTAATTTCTTATTGTATTAATTGGATGCAAATCCTATGTTGTCATATTGTAGGAGTTGGCATGGTGATGTGTCATCCTACATGGCATATGAACTCATGTATTTTTGTCCTCACATGAGGAGATAGGCATCCCACTTAGTGGTAGGAATATTTTGCCATGTGTCAGCATCTTAGATGTTCTGTAAGGGAATATTAACCGTAACGATCATGACAGATTCCTATGATGAAGTTATGACATGTAAGAGTCAGACCTAGGAGATCCTCTGATAGGTGAAGACATGTGTCGAAGAGCATCTTTGAAAAAGGCATCTTTGGATGCCCCAAGGTGGACTATGACATGTTGTAAGAGAATATGCTATTTATAGCCTGTGTATGATAGATGCTCTTACAACTATAAGTTATGATAGCTATGACGATTGTAAGAGTCATAAGAGCATCTGTCATAGCCCATTTTGGAAATAGGTGACCTCCTTGGGATGGGGTGACTTGACAAGTGTTAGGAGCATCCTACAGAGTTGGACAAGTGTCCATAGGTGTGGATTTTGGGCCATGAGGCCATGTTGGACACCCATCCCTATGTGGAGCCATATTTGCCTTGTATTTGTTATATAAATAGGTGCTTTTGAGAGGAGATGTGTTACAGGTTTTACAAGTACTGTTATGCTGCAAGTTTGTCTCTAAATATGAGTTTTAAAGACTCCTGAGAGCTTGCATTGCAAGTGTATTGTAAACCATTTCAATTTTGATAATACACTGTATAGGTTTTGGAGTGTGGGGCCCACGTATATCTTGTGTCTCTCTTCATCTGTCTCACTTTCTTGTGTATGTGTTTGCTATAATATCTCTATTAATGGTTTAACATTGGTGTAATAGTAAGGATAAAATTGAATTTGCACTCTCCTCCCCTCATTAGATTAGTGTAGGAAGCGATTTCCGCACACCTAGCTTCCTTTCAGTTGGTATCAGAGCCTGGCTAGTTTTGGTCTTAGCTGTTGGATAGGGGTTTTTTGAGCTAACCTTAGGTTGAGTGGGAGTGTTGTGCAGAGTATTCTGTATCTTGTTGCAGCAAGGAGATGGCAACTACATCTGGAAGGTTAGAGGTTGTGAAATCTAATGGCACTAATTTTGAGTTGTGGAAACTCAAGATGGAGGACCTACTTGTTGATCGTGATCTATGGGAAACTGTTGATGGCACTAAACTTGCGGCAATGTCACAAGCTGATTGGGACCTCAAAGATCAGAAGACTAAGGGTCTTATAAGACTCTGTCTAGCTGAAGCCGGCGCTAAAGTCAGCGCTAAAGTCGGTGCTAATTTAGGTGCTAATTTGTGCCTAATTTAGTGCCTGCTTATTCTGATCGGTGCAAAAAATGCTAAAAGTAGTGCCATCCTGATAAATAGCACTAACTTTTTAAAAAAATTGGAGAAAAATGTATTAAAATAGTGGGTGGAAGCAAAAAAGGGAGCTAATCACATGGATTTGTTGTAGTGTGTACTAAGTTTGTAGAGTTTACTTGTAGGACAATTTTGATTTGAAAGTGTTGCACAAAGGCATAGGTCAACTCATCAAAATATTAATGGATTTGTGTAGGAGAGACTAGAACCACTCCAAATTATTGTTAGGAAAAGTGTCTTAACCTTGCAACTTCGAAAGGTTACTATTCTTCCCAGTTTTGGTCTTTTTGAATACCCTTTATCTTGGAGAATGGTCTAGAACTTTCAAAACCCTAAACCCTAAACCTCTAAACCTTAAACCCTAACCCCAAAACCATAAACCCTAAACCTTAAATAATACCCCTAAACCCAAGTAACCCTAAATTAGGTGTTAAAGTCGGCGCCAAAGTCAGCGCTAAAGTCGACGTTAATTTAGGTGCTAATTTGCACCTAATTTAGCACCTACTTGTTCTGATCAGTGCAAAAATTTTCAAAAGTAGTGCCATCTCGATAAATAGCGCTGAATTTTTCAAAAAATTGGAGAAAATGCATTAAAACAGTGGGTGGAAGCAAAAAAGGGAGCTAATCACATGGATTTGTTGCAGTGTGTACTAAGTTTGTAGAGTTTACTTGTAGGCCGATTTTGATTTGAAAGTGTTGCACAAAGGCATGGGCCAACTCATCAAAATATTAATGGAGTTGTGTAAGATAGACTAGAACCACTCCAAATTATTGTTAGGAAAAGTGGCTCAACCTTGCAACTTCGAAAGGTTACTATTCTTCCCAATTTTGGTCTTTTTGAATACCCTTTATCTTGGAGAATGGTCTAGAACTTTCAAAGTTTCCAAAAGGGAAAAAAAATGGTAGGACTTACTATTTTTAGTAACTCTACACTTAACCTTGGATTGACCCAAAATTTTTCCCAAAAGGTGTGGAACAACTAAGTATACATCTCGAGTGAGTTTCAACTCAAGATCATATCTAGATTACGAGATATTAAAGTTTCTATTTTTTGAAACTGTCGAAAAAGTTTTAAAGTTAGTTTTGAGGAAACTAAAGGTCCCTAAATGTCTTGAAATTCATCATAACTGATGAAGTAGGTTATAGCGTGATAGATCTCTTCATGAGCTTTCTAACGCATTAAATAGTTTGTCAATCGAACTCCTGGATCAAAAGTTATGGCCTCCAGAAGTTGGACCTCTTATTTTTAGGAAATGTAAAAACGTGTTGGACAGTCAAAAGAGCTATAAAAGGGAGAGTTACATGTTTTGGTGTGTAATTTGGCACATCACAAGTCATCATTAATTGGAGAAAATTTAGGTGCCACTTTTAGGTGGTTTTGGCTCATGGTTTTGTAATTACTGTTGATAGTTTACTATATTGTATCTCCTATATATCAGAAGCTTAAGATGGAGGTTGTGTGTAAGAGTCTTATACTAGATGTTGAGTTACCTACTAGATCTCTAGTTTGTTATACTCCCATGAAAGCTTTCTCTGCAAGTATATTGTAATCTTCTTGATTCTTGAATAATATATTGGGCAGCTTTGGAGTGTGGGGTTTTTTACTTGAAAGGGTTTTCCCCATGTATATCTTGTGTTGTGAGTTTTGCATTTGAATGTTATTGTCTTTCTGTTAATGTGCATCTTAATTTGTAATTGTAAAAGTTAAAATTTGCATAATTCTTTTCTCAGTAGATCAGTGTAGGAAGTGTTTTTTGCATACCTTTCTTCCTTTCAGTTGGTATCAAAGCTAGATCACCTTTGGTTCAAGTTGTTGGGTAGAGGGTTTTTTGAGCTGATCTTCGTTTGAGTGGGAGCTTGTGCAGAGGATTTTGAAATCTTTGTTGCAGGAAAGAGATGGAAAGCACATCTGGGAGGTTTGATATAAAGAAGTTCAATGGAGGCAACTTTGAGTTGTGGAAACTCAAGATGGAGGACTTATAGGTGGATGGAGATCTATGTATCGCAGTATCCAAAATCATGCCATCGGGCATGAAATAAGAAGATTGGGATCTGATGGATCAGAAGGCTAAGGGTCTGACAAGATTCTATTTGGCTGATTCAGTACTCCTGAATATCCATGAAGATAAGACTGCAAAGGATCTTTGGAAGAAGCTTAGAGATGTTTATCAGGGTAAATCCCTAGTGAACAAGTTATTCCTATGAAAGAAATTGTATTCTCTTGAGATGGAAGATGGAGGATCTGTTGCTGATCACCTAAATACATTTAATATGCTTGTTTCCCAGTTGAACTCTGTTGGTGTGAAGATGGAGGAGGATTGATGTATGAAATTATTGTGTTCCTTACTAGATTCATGGGACCACCTTGTTATGGCCATTGGGAGCACCACTACCACCTTCAATATGGATGGAGTGGTTTCTGCATTGTTGTCTGAAGACAGGTGGAGAAAGTCTTCCAAATTGACTAAGGAGACTCTTGCGGTTCGTGGTAGATCTAAAGATAAGGGAAAGAAAAAGGATAAGAAGAAGGAAGAAAAAGGAAGATCCAAATCCCATGGGAGATCTAAGTCTCCTAGAAAATTCAAGGCCCTGTGTTGGAACTGTGACAAATCTAGTCACTTTCGTAAGGAGTGCAAGGAGGAGAAGAAGAAAAAGAAGAACTATGATTCAAATTATAACAAGTCCTTTCAGGATGAAGGAGAAGCGTTTGTCACTACCTTGGCAATGCATGCATTTGAGGATGTGTGGCTTATTGACTCTGGTGCATCTTTTCACATGACCTCGCATCAAGATTGGTTTTTAAAGTATGAAGAATACGATGGCAAAAATGTGTACTTGGGTGATGATTCTCACCTGAAGTTTGTTGGGCATGGAAGAGTCTTGATTCAATTCCCTGATGGACGAGTGAAGGTAATCAATGGTGTTTTGCATATCCCTGGTTTGGCATAGAACCTTCTTTCTGTTAGTAAGTTGAATGATGTGGGTGTGCAGGTTATTTTCTTGAATGGAGGATGCAAGATGACTAGAGGATCTATGGCGTTAGATAAGGGTGTTCGGATTGGCACTCTATTTTAGCTTGATGCATACATGGTTCAGTGCAATAGTGCCTTTGTTTCAAAGAAGAGAGATTTAGAGTCTTTATGCTCACCATTGGAACCAGTAGCGAAGAGGATTGTTGCATCTACTTCTAATGGTTGTGCTTTCTGGGTACCTAAGGGTGATCATTCTATGGAGATGAAACTTCCATTTGAGAAGACCATGTTATGGCACCAAAGGCTTTGTCACATTGGTGAAAATGGTTTGAGGACCCTAAAAAATAAAAAATTTGTTGAGGGTATGAATGACTATAATCTTGAGTTCAATTTCTATGAACATTGCATTTATGGAAAACAAAACCATGTTCAGTTTTATTTCAGTTCTCATAAATCTTTTGAGGTGTTGGACTTAATTCATTATGATGTTTTTGGTCTTGTTATCATTCCTTTGATTTCAAAATCTATTTACTTTGTTTCATTCATTGATGATTACAGTAGAAGGACATGGGTGTATTTCCTTAGAAGCAAATCTAAAGTCTTTAGTAGATTCAAAGATTTCAAAGCTCTTGTAGAGAATCAGAAGGATAGAAAGAATAAGTATTTGAGGACTGACAACAGTGGTGAGTTTTGTACAACAGATTTTGACAAGTTCTGTAAAGAACATGGGATTGAGAAGCACAAGACAACTCTATATACCCCTCAGCAGAATGGAGTTGTAGAGAGGATGAATAAAATGTTGATGGAGAGGGCAAGGAGTATGTTAAGTGGAGCTGGCCTTGAACAAAAGATCTGGGATGAAGATGTTGCTACCACTTGTTACCTGGTTAATAGGTCTCCTACATCAATGCTCATTGATAAGACACCTATGGAGGTGTGGTTTGGTCAAAACCATTCATTGAGACACATTCAAGTATTTGGTTGTGAGGCATATACACATGTGCCTAAGGAGAAGAGGTCTAAATTGGAGAATAAGGCTGTGAAGTGTATCTTCATTGGTTATGACATTAGTGTGAAAGGGTACAAGCTTTGGGATCCAACGGCTGAGAGAGTTTTGTATAGCAGAAGTGTGATCTTCAGAGAGCTCAATCCTTCTTCTATTTTCTTGTAGCCAGAGAAAGAAGAGAAGAAAGAGGATGCGGTTCAACTTCCTTCACCCCTGAGAAAGTTGAATCAAAAACATCTATTGGACCTGATAATGAGGAGAGCTCTAGTAGCTCTGAAATTTCAGAAGAAGATGAAGAACCTCAACCTCAATCTTTGAGGAGGTCCACGTGAATAAGGTAGCAACCTGATAGGTTAGGTTATTCATTGCATGATTCCAATTGTAATTTTTCTTTCATTTTTAACACTAATGAGCCTAGAATTGTGAAAGAGGCTATGGGTATGAAAGATGCAGGTTCCTAGAAGGAGGCCATGGAAGAGGAGATGACTTCTTTGGAAAATAATAATACTTGGGACTTGGTGCCTTTGCTTGAAGGATGAAAACCTCTTAGATGCAAATAGGTTTTTAAAAAGAAAATTGGTGTAGATGGCAGTGTTGAGAAATATAAGGCTAGATTGGTTGTGAAGGGGTATTCTTAGGTGCAGGGAATTGACTATGGTGATAGTTTCTCTCCTGTTGCAAAGATGACATCTATTTGGTTCCTATTATCTCTTATAGCAACGTATGATCTAGAAGTGGGACAGATGGATGTGAAGACAACATTCCTTCATGGTGACTTGGAGGAGGAAATCTATATGTCACAACCATATCACTACATGGTGAAAGGTAAAGAAAATCTAGTTTGCAATTTGAAAAAGTCTTTGTATGGTTTGAAATAGTCTCCTAGGATGTGGTATCAAAAGTTTGATGCCTTTGTGTTGAGTATTGGATTTATGAGATCAAAATTAGATCATTGTGTTTATTACAAGTTGGACAATGATCACATTCTCATTATTGCATTGTATGTTGATGATATGTTACTCATTGGGAATGGTAAAAGTTTGATTTCTAATTTGAAGTCTCAGTTGTCAGCATAGTTTGAGATGAAAAATCTAGGGGCAACTCAATACATTCTAGGGATGGAGATCAAAAGAGACAGAGCAAACATAAAACTTTGGTTAGGCCAGAGTAAGTATGTTAACACTGTGTTGGAGAGATTCGACATGGTGGATTGCAGACCTTTGACTATTCCTATTACAATGGGGACAAAGTTATCTATTGTAGATTGTCCAAAGTCTCCTTCTAAGATGGAGGATATGTGTAGAGTGCCTTATGCTAGTGTGGTTGGCAGTTTGATGTATGCGATGGTTTGTACTAGACCAAACATTGCCCAAGTTTTGGGAGTCCTTAGTTGATTTATGGCTAATCCTAGATGGGTACATTGGGATGTAGTGAAGAGAGTGTTTAAATATTAATGGGGTACTTCTAAGTATTCCTTATGTTATCATTGTTATCGTACACAACCTCAGCATTCACTTTGTATTCATGGATTTGTGGATTCAGATTGGGCAGGTGACATTGACAGTAGGAGATCCACCAGTGCTTATGTGTTCAATATGTTTGGTGTTGTTATTAGTTGGATGAGTACGTGGCAACCCATGGTCACTTTGTCCACTATTGATGTTCAGTACATGATAGCAACTCATGCTTGTAAAGAAGCCATTTGACTTAAGAGATTATGTTCTGATGTTGGGTTTGATGTAGGGAAGATTACTATTTGTTGTGATAGTTAGAGTGCCATATGTTTGGTAAAGAATCCTAATTTCCACATGAGGACTAAGCATATCAATGTCTAGTACCATTTTGTTTGTGAAATGGTAGAGGATGGGAAGGTAAACTTGGAGAAAGTTGACACTTTGACAAATGTTGTAGATTCCTTGACAAAACTTGTGAGCACAGAGAAGTTCAGATGGTGTTTAGAGTCTATGAGCCTCTCGACCCCTAGCAATTAAATCATGGTGTTGATACTCCCTTTTCTCTTGCAAGGTGTTCGACAAGTGGGAGAATTTTAGGAAAAGTGTCTCAACCTTGCAACTTTGAAAGGTTACTATTCTTCCTAGTTTTGGTCTTTTGAATACCCTTTATCTTAGAGAATGGTCTAGAACTTTCAAAGTTTCCAAAAGGGCTAAAAATGGTGGGACTTCCTATTTTTAGTAACTCTACATTTGACCTCGAGTTGACTAAAATTTTTTCCCAAAAGTTGCATAACTGCTAAGTAAACATGTCAGGTGAGTTTCAACTCAAGATCATATCTAGATTACGAGATATTAAAGTTTCTATTTTTTGAAACTGTTGAAAAAGTTTTGAACTTAGTTTTGAGGCACTTAGAGGTCCCTAAACATCCTAAAATTTGTCATAATCAATGAACTTGGCTATAGCCTGATAGATCTCTTTGCGATCTTTTCTGATGCATTAAATGGTTTGTCAATCAGACAATCTGATCAAAAGTTATGGCCTCCAGAAGTTGGACCTCCTATTTTTGGCAAATGTAAAAATGTGTTGGACACTCAAAAGAGTTGTAAAGGGGAAAGTTACATGTGTTGGTGTGTGATTTGGCACATCACAAGGCATCTTTGATTGGAGAAAATTTTATTGCCACTTTTAGGTGGTTTTGGATCATGGTTTTGTAATTATCGTTGACGGTTTACTGTATTGTATCTCCTATATATCAAGAACTTGAGATGGGGGTTGTGTATAAGAGTCTTATAGATGTTGAGTTACCTCCTGGATCTCTAGTTTTTTATACTCTTGTGAAATCTTGCTCTATAAGTATATTGTAATCTTCTTGATTCCTGAATAATATATTGGGCAACTTGGAGTGTGGGGTTTTTTTACTTGAAAGGGTTTTCCCCACATATATCTTGTGTTGTGAGTTTTGCATTTGTTAGAAATAAAATAGAAATCAATGCGGAATAATTTCTCAGAATCGCAACAACAAGAATTATGAAGAGAGATAAATAAAGAACAAAAATAAAAATTGCATAATATGAAGACAGGATTTAACGTGGTTCACCCAATGTGGGCTACATCCACCAAGAAACACTTGCTCAGATTAGGCTTCTCACAATTACAATGCACAAATATTGTTTGGAGCTGCGCTCAACAAACTCTCCAGAATTCACACTTGAATTCACACACTCTATACACCTCCTCAATCCTTCCTATCTATTTTACCTACTGTATGTCCGTCTATTTATAATTACATCAATAGGTAACTAACATAGCAGTTTTACAAAATAGTGGACCACCAAACCATGGACCAAGTCAACCCATAATAGTTCCCATTAATCATGAGTGATGACTCCACCCATATACAAGTATAAATAAAACACATAACTATACTTGCGGAAAAGGGGGATCCGCACATATCTATACCCTAGTGAGAATACATTAAGAGTGTATAGTATTTGAAATACATTATTTGAAATATATTGTAATATGGAAATAGGCTCCATAACATAACATCATTTTAATGTTGTTATTATCTTTTTGTTAATGTGCATCTTAATTATAATCGTAAAAGTTAAAATTTGCATAATTCTTTCCTTAGTAGATCAGTGTAGGAAGCATTTTCTGCATACCTTGATATGTGGTGAGATACAAATGTGGGATGGAATGGGTAAGAAGGAATTGTTACAAAAAAAGAAGGTTATGAAGAAGGTTCTTAATAGCTTTAGGTCTAGAGGAAGAAGAGGGAAGAGAAACGAGCCAGTGTTGCATGATGCCCATGTTATAAAGAGGTGGGTAAGAATTGGGTTATAAGAAGGAGGTGGATGTGGAACAAATACATAATAAGGGTGAGAGGAACTAGGGTTCAAGTAGTGGCTAAGGTGATAGTTGGCATGGAATAGGGTTGGGAAATCATGGGGTGGGCAAGAGGCATAGAGGTAGGTATGTAAGGATAGGTGGGGCAAGAGGTAGCTAGGAGGAAATATGTTGGGAGAGAGGATAATTAAAGAGAAGTGATTAGAAGGTTGGACAAGGATGTAATGGTTGATGGGTTGAGAAGTATAAGTAACTGAAATAGAGGTTTGGAAGAGGCTAAAATAAGTGATGGAATGGGGGCTCAAAACCTGGGATGATTGTAACATAGAATCTGTAGTAGAGAAGGAATCATATATATGGGTGGTTATGTTAAAAATAGGAAAAGAGAGTTGGCTTTGGGGAGAGGGGGTGGTGGAGGGGTAGGAGGAGCATAAGTGGAAGTAGATGGTCCAACAAAAGAATCAAGAGGGTGGGATGAGCGAGTAAGAAGAGAGATTGGATTATTGACTTCTACAATGTGGCCAATGTATTGGCGTATGTCCAAGCCCTCGAAGTGGGACATGTTCATGGAGTACAATGAATCAACAAGAAGGAGAATTTGGTGCAATCATCAAGGGTATGTACCTAGTCTTTGAGAATCTACAAATTATTGAATAGCTTTTAGCATTTGGTAAATTCAAATTTAGCTTGGAAATACTCATGGTTAAAATGGTCATTAAGGGAAGTAGTAAAGGGAGGAACACTAGTGAGGTTAGTAGGAAGAGGAGGGAGACACATGTTTGGATTGAGATGAGAATTATAATGGAGAGGAAATAAGACATAATGAGCCAAATGGAAACTACAATGAGTAGGGGTCGTGAACAAGAAAGTCCCAAGAGAGAAGGGAGGAGAGTAAGATTTATTTATATGTGTATAGGAAGAGTTTTAAAAGAGGAAAGTTTTGAGTTTGTAGGTTGTGTATGTGTTTATAGGAAAATTAGGTGTGCACTTAGATATGTCAGGTTCACCAAATGTAGACTATGTTTCAACCTCTTCTTTAATGTTTCCTATCCTTATAAAGTGAAGTATGACTTAAAATTTACCTAGGAAAATAATAAAGAAGTTTGGTCTTAACTATAATGTATATTGTCTAAGCTATGTTCATTGCCTAAACAACATACTACAATGAGTTGTAAATAAGTAGAAAAACTTTTCTATTGAATGAAAGTACTAAAAATATAGAAAGAATAAGAATGACATCCTTGGTTTAAAGTTTAGAGTAGAAGTATTAAGACAAGATTCTAGAAGTTAGAAATTATCTCTATGCAAAAATTTGAATGAACCATGGTCATGACTATCATAGTATAGTACTGATTGTACTAACATAGTCGCATCTAGTGAAAAAATGTGAAAGATGTAGAATCAATGGAAATGTGCTAGATAGGAAATTTAGATTCAATGGTGGTGATTGTTGCTGTGGTAGTGACCTATTCATCATGGTGGTGATGTTTGGACAAAAGGAATTTAGATTCTTGGGGAAATTGTGCATTGTATTATAGGTTGTTATTGTTCTTGTAGATCTAGAATTGGATGTAGTTGCAAAAAGAAATTGTGCACGAACCTATAGATTGGGAAAAGAAAAATTATGCTAACTATTTGGGAATTTTCCTTAGTTAGATCCCTATTTGATTTATGTCAACTTGACATATAGCCTATAGAAAGATGGGAGTGTGTGGATATTGGTGGGATTAAGTGTTTCATACACCTTGCAAGTACTAATGTTTTAATTATTAATTATTAATTATTTTTGTGTCTTCATGGAATGGGACGTTTGTTTTATGCCTTAGCCATTATGCCATGTGTAATTATTGGCATTTATGTGTGTAAATATATTTCTAAAAGAATATCTTGTCATGAATAACGTGTAAAAGAATCTATGATAAAGATAGTGGTTATGGCACGTAAGAGCATGATTAAGAGGGAGGTTAGGAATCTTGACCCACTTAAGATGCATGTTGTGACACATCATAAAGCATCTTTCTAAAGAAGGTAAATGAGAAATAACATGGAGTGTGGGTCGTATGGATTTTTACCATGATAATTTAGGACCTTGTTTGGGCCCATGATAATGTCTTATGGTGGTATTTTGGGCCCCCATGAGTCTATATATTAAGGGCTTGAGAAGGAGACATTAGAGAGGAGTTTTTTTATAAGGTTATGCTACTGGTTTTCTACTAGAGGAAGATGATATTGATCTCCATGGAGGAAAGAGTTAATATTGTATTGCAATAGGTTTATTGTTGTTGAATAATACATTGCTTTGGTGCTTTGGAGGTTGGGGTTTTCCCAAAAGGGTTTTCCCAAGGTATATCTATGTAATTCTCTTTCTTGTGGTTGATTTGTCATCTATCTCTCTTATTATTTCTTTTCTAAAGTGTTGTTTTGCATACTAGAATGCTACTAAAATTTCTATAGATTTGATTACTATAATAATCTCCTCAAAGAGTTAATGTGGAAATGGTTCCAATGCTTAATAATTATGTTTAATCTAGTTTAATTGTTAAGTGGTTTATATGTACTTTTCCTAACATTTGATATTAGAGAAGAAGTGGTTTCATGTTTTACATGTGCTTGCATGTGAGTTCCTTGTAATTGAATGTACTTTCATGTTGGTTGCATGTTCTTGCATGTCATTGTACATGTTTTCATGTGATGGATCCATGGTGATTTGGTTCTGGGTATTCCTTTGAGTTTTTGCTTTTTATCTTGGCAAGCTTGTGGGAATTTGTTGGAAGGAATTGGCTAGTTATTAATCCTTGTATGAGTGGGATTTTGTAGTGGATCTAGTTTTTTATTTTAGGAAATAGTATGGTGAGTACTAGTGGAATGGAAGAGACATTTAATGGAATTGGTCATGTGTATGCATGTTACATGGTTGTGACCTAGAGCTCATGTTTTGTAGTATGTTACTACCCTATAACATGGTGGTTATATTCCTTTATCTTGTGGTCATGTGCAGTGGAAGAGTGTTCATGTTGGGTGCTTATTTTTGGTCCCCTGGTCACATGGGAAAGCATTATCTATATTAACTATCTAAGGAGTGCTTATGTTGGATTCATAGTTTCAACCCTTGTTTTCATGAAAGAACTAGATGATTAGCCCTTGGTTGCATGTGGGTTGTGGAGTTGGTCTTTTGGTGATCTGGAAGCTCCTAGAAAACCTAGTTCCTTGATTTGCATGTACTAGTGATGGTTGTAGAAGTGATCTTTTGGTGCAGGAGCACCTACCTGACAGCTGGTCTTGATGAGGCAGTTAGTAGTTTAGGTCATGTTTGTGTTTCCAAGAAGGTCTGTTAGACCAATTGCATGTAATAAGGTCATGCTGATCAGGATAAGATCATGCTGACCAGGCTTTTGCTATTTTTAGCTAGTTAGTTATAACAGCTGTCATGATGTATGTTCGGTGGGATCTCCCAGCCGCTTGGAGAGTTCCCAGCCGCTTGGAGTCAGGTCAGTAGTACTCGTAGGAAAGTCTTTATAAGCATGAGATCGGTTGATTGTAGATGATCGATCGATTGGCAGTGTAGTGTTGCATCAAGCAGAGGAGTTGAGTGTTCTGTGTGAGGAACATCATATTGTATTGCATCTTTGAATCAATAAAGATCCTGTTTCGTTTTCTGTTGATCTCCTTTGTATAATCGATCTGCTGGTTTGCGTGGCTGCATGGATTTCCTGATCCATTCCACCGGTTGATCTGTCTGATCGGTGGAATGGTAATGTACATTAGGGTAGGTAGTAGTTTGTTTGTTTGCATGCAGGTGTGCAGGATCGCGGTCAAGAGATGTTGAAGACCCTAGCATCCTCATGTGCTAGGTCGAGTTGATAAGCTGACTGAGTTGGAAGATCACCCTGAGTTGGATCGGGTCATCCCTGGTGGATCGGCGAAGAGAGATTTCGCTAAGTGCAGAAGTTCGTGAAGACGGCATCATCAGGATATTTCTGCAAATATCCTGCAGTCGGGTTAGACATCATCATCCGGATAAGTGGAGGAGATCGGCATGATGTTGTCGATTGCATGAAGTGTGAGTTCGTCGGGGTGATCATCAGCAGGAGGAGCCAAGGAGCGTATCGGCATCAGGATCATCATATCGGGAGTGCCAATCATCCGCGTATCGCGAGTAGATGCGGGAGAGGAAGTTTGTGTTTTTTGTCTAAGTGTTGAAGAGGTCATCAGGATATTGGGTGACGTCATCGTCATCAGGATATGACGTCATCGTCATCAGGATATTGAGATATCCCCCCTATGCGAGTTTATCCTGCCGTCGTTAAGTGCTTGGGTATCGGCGGAAGTCCGTGGCAGGAAGTTGTGTTAACATCGTCATCAGGAGGTTTCGAAGAGAACCGGATAAATTATATCATGATGCTGTTGCTTGTATCGTCGGGTAGCGGAGCATCGAAGGTAAGCTGCTGAAGTGGACGTCATCAAGATATTTGAACAACCGGATGTGGGATATCCTGCTGACGAAGGAGTTGTTGCATGTTATGATGATGACGATGGAGTCCGGCGCCCGATGAACAGTGCAACCGGAGGATGTGTTCGCCCGCTGAACATCATGATGATGATGTTAGAAGGAAAGCGGAGATGAACAGTAGTCGGCAGGCGGATGTTTGCGACCGTCCGAAATATGATGATGCTGACTGTGTAACGCAGAACATGATGATGCTGTTGGTAGTTTTAGGGAATATGATGATGATGGTGAAGATGATGATGATGAGGTTGGTCTGCAGACATTCATGCTATATGCGAAGGTTATAGTGTGGATGCCTCTGCATCATAGTGGTATCAGAGCTCAGCAAAAGGTCTGGGCTGTTGTGTGTTGATTCTGTCACCGAAAGGGCAGAGGTAAGAGATAGAGTTGATTGTGTTGTGATTGAGAGGTTGACAAAATGCCTCCTAAAGGTAATGGTGCTGCAAGGGAATTGCAGGAAATGAAGGAGAAACATGCTAGAGAGATGAGGAAGATGAAGGAGCTTGCTGAAGCACTTCAAGCCAGGCTGACAGCCCTGGAAAAGAACAAAAAGAGGGAAGTGGAAGACAGTGAGTCTGAAGAAGATGCAGATACTGTTGAAGAGTATGAAGAGGTAGCTGAAGATCTGGATGCTGAAGACCAGAGGTTGGCAAAACTGTTAAAGGCAGTACAGAGTGAAAAACCTAAGGTAAAGGTTGATGTTTCCAAGTATACTGGAAGCTTGAATGAAGATGAGTTGTTAGATTGGATTGCTGCACTGGATAATCACTTTGAATGTGAAGATGTTGCTGAGGATCAGAAGGTAAAGATTGCAAAGACCAAGTTAGGAGGTCATGCTTTGGTATGGTGGGATTATGTACAATCTGAGAGAAGAAAACAAGGGAAGTCTAAGATCACTTCTTGGGATAAGATGGTAGCAAGGATCAAGGGTAAATTCTTGCCAAGGGATTATGAAATCCAGATGTTTAAGAAGCTGCAATTTTTAAAGCAGAAAGACAGGGATGTGAAAGCCTATACTGAGGAATTTTATCTATTGAGTATGAGATCTGGTCATCATGAGAATGAGGTAGAAAAGGTGGCTAGGTACTTGGCTGGTTTGAGGTTTAACATACAGGATGAGTTAGTTTTAGCTAACCCTAAGAATGTGGAGGATTGTTATCAAATGGCAATCAGGGTTGAAGAAAAGCTGAATAGAGGACATGATAAGTCCATGAGAGGAAGAGGAAACAATAGGGGAAGAGGAGCAGCCCCTGCACAAAAGCAAACCAATGAGGTTCAAGAAGACACTGGGAAAGGACAGGGACAGTCTGATTTCAGAGGTGGATGGAAAGGTAATAGAGGAAGATTTGGAGGTGGTAGAGGTTCTACTACATTTTCAGGAAAGTGTTACACCTGTGGAGAGTTTGGTCATCCATCCTTCAAATGTCCAGAAAACAAGGGTTCATCATCTAGAAATGATAGAACTAGTAACAAGAGGGTACAACTTGTGCAAGAAGAGAAAGTAGAAGAAAGTGCACAGAGTTCAAACAGAGAACCTGATAATGTTGGATATCCAGAGAGTGGAGAATCATTGATGCTAAGGAGACTTAGTTTGCAGGCATCAAAGGATATGATGCAAAGAAGAGCTCTTTTCAAAACCACATGTAAGAGCAAAGGGAAGGTATGTAAAGTTGTCATTGATACTGGTTCAACAGACAACATGGTATCTCAGGAAATGGTGGATAAACTGAAGCTGGAAAGGATTCCACATCCACACCCTTACAAGGCATCTTGGGTGAGTGATAGGCAATCACTTTTTGTCTCTGAGCAGGCATATGTGGATTTCCAGATTGGACCATATCAGGATAGAATTTTGTGTGACATATTGCCTATGGAATGTTGTCACCTACTGCTGGGTAGACCATGGCAATTTGACAGAAGGGTACTGTATGATGGGTATGCTAATACCTACACCATCCAGAAGGATGAGAAGACTATTAAGTTGATGCCATTGCAGGCAAAAGCTGCAGTACAGAAGGCAGCTCAAATCATTTTAATGGGAAAGAAGGAGTTTGTGCAGATGCCTAGAGGAACAGGCATGAAGGCAGTTCAGGATACTGCAGGGAAAGGAGTTGTTACAGACAACAAGCTGAAGAAAGTTTCAGTTGTGACTGACAGAGGTCAGCAGCAGGTGCAGAAACAGGGGTGCAACCAACCATCAGTTGAAAAGAATGACAAAGATGTTGTCATAGTTGGGACTATTGCTTGTCCTATGAAGATTGAAAGAAAGGTACAGTTGAACACCACAGAGGCAGTTCAGCCAGAGGTTCTGGTCAGGCAATCTGACAAACACAAGGTATGTGAGAGAAAGGCCTACATCAACAGGCATGAGGATTTACTTGCCAGAAAGCAAGTTACAGTTCAGAAGTCTTGGAGCAGCCAAGAGCCAGCAGAGGATAAAGCTGGAACAGGTCAGACTATTGACAAAGCAAAGTGTAAAGGTGGAGGACTTCCACATACTCAACTCATGGGACATGAGTTCTTTTCTGTTGGGGAGTATGGTGCAGGAGCACCTACCTGACAGCTGGTCTTGATGAGGCAGTTAGTAGTTTAGGTCATGTTTGTGTTTCCAAGAAGGTCTGTTAGACCAATTGCATGTAATAAGGTCATGCTGATTAGGATAAGATCATGCTGACCAGGCTTTTGCTATTTTTAGCTAGTTAGTTATAACAGCTGTCATGATGTATGTTCGGTGGGATCTCCCAGCCGCTTGGAGAGTTCCCAGCCGCTTGGAGTCGGGTCAGTAGTACTCGTAGGAAAGTCTTTATAAGCATGAGATCGGTTGATTGTAGATGATCGATCGATCGGCAGTGTAGTGTTGCATCAAGCAGAGGAGTTGAGTGTTCTGTGTGAGGAACATCATATTGTATTGCATCTTTGAATCAATAAAGATCCTGTTTCGTTTTCTGTTGATCTCCTTTGTATAATCGATCTGCTGGTTTGCGTGGCTGCATGGATTTCCTGATCCATTCCACCGGTTGATCTGTCTGATCGGTGGAATGGTAATGTACATTAGGGTAGGTAGTAGTTTGTTTGTTTGCATACAGGTGTGCAGGATCGCGGTCAAGAGATGTTGAAGACCCTAGCATCCTCATGTGCTAGGTCGAGTTGATAAGCTGACTGAGTTGGAAGATCACCCTGAGTTGGATCGGGTCATCCCTGGTGGATCGGCGAAGAGAGATTTCGCTAAGTGCAGAAGTTCGTGAAGACGGCATCATCAGGATATTTCTACAAATATCCTGCAGTCAGGTTAGACATCATCATCCGGATAAGTGGAGGAGATCGGCATGATGTTGTCGATTGCATGAAGTGTGAGTTCGTCGGGGTGATCATCAGCAGGAGGAGCCGAGGAGCGTATCGGCATCAGGATCATCATATCGGGAGTGCCAATCATCCGCGTATCGCGAGTAGATGCGGGAGAGGAAGTTTGTGTTTTTTGTCTAAGTGTTGAAGAGGTCATCAGGATATTGGGTGACGTCATCGTCATCAGGATATGACATCATCGTCATCAGGATATTGAGATATCCCCCCTATGCGAGTTTATCCTGCCGTCGTTAAGTGCTTGGGTATCGGCGGAAGTCCGTGGCAGGAAGTTGTGTTAACATCGTCATCAGGAGGTTTCGAAGAGAACCGGATAAATTATATCATGATGCTGTTGCTTGTATCGTCGGGTAGCGGAGCATCGAAGGTAAGCTGCTGAAGTGGACGTCATCAGGATATTTGAACAACCGGATGTGGGATATCCTGCTGACGAAGGAGTTGTTGCATGTTATGATGATGACGATGGAGTCCGGCGCCCGATGAACAGTGCAACCGGAGGATGTGTTCGCCCGCTGAACATCATGATGATGATGTTAGAAGGAAAGCGGAGATGAACAGTAGTCGGCAGGCGGATGTTTGCGACCGTCCGAAATATGATGATGCTGACTGTGTAACGCAGAACATGATGATGCTGTTGGTAGTTTTAGGGAATATGATGATGATGGCGAAGATGATGATGATGAGGTTGGTCTGCAGACATTCATGCTATATGCGAAGGTTATAGTGTGGATGCCTCTGCATCATCTTTTGGTGGCCTAGATTTCCTAAAAAACTCTCTAATCCTTTAGGATATTTGTACTTGCATGTTTTAGATTCATGTTGTTTTGGATATGTGGATTTTGTAGATTTACTATTTTAAAGTCTATAGGTTTGCATATATGTAATATTCCATTTTTTCAAATTACAAGTTTGGTGTTTTTTTAGATTTGTGGGTTCTAGATGTATAAGAGGATTCATATTTGTATGAATGGTTTTGTAGGTTTTACATGTTAACTAAAATCTATGATTTTAAAAAATGTGAAGAGACTGTTGTATATGGATTTTCCAGATAGAGACACTTGCATATTTGCATGCATGCATTGTGCATGGTTTGAGAAGGTTGGTTTTAGCCTTCTCAGATGTGGAAGTGTTGGCATGTGCTTTGTCACTTAACATTTCTATAGAGTTACTTGTTGGGTTCCTAAAATGTGGTTACTTTGTTGTGGGTTTGAGCCATGGAGAATCTACATGTTATCTCTGGTCGTCTTTATTTTTCATGTTACTAATGTGGTGATGGATCTATTTATTACATTGTTCAAGATTTGTGGGTTTTGTAGTTTCTTTGGTTTTAGTTAGAGAACTTAATCTAAATTTAGCTGAGAATTCAGAGAATAATACCTAGCGTTGAGCCTAAGGTATTGTGAAAATTTATAATAGCTCACTATGCAGAACTCGTGGAGAGTTGCAGGCAACCAAGGAGAACTTTATTTGAATCAAAATAAGTTTATATACAATGAACCAAGAATTTGAATTTAGTCACCTTGTCCATGGAATTTGAAATGGATAGATAGGAGGCGACAAAAAATAACTAACCAAAACTAACAAATTTTCAAATTTTCAAAAAAATCATGAAATCGGAACCCCAACTTGGTAGGGTCATAACTTCAGCCATTTGGTTAGAATTAAAACTTCTTAGAATTGTTGGAAAGATCTCCAAGAGAGCTAGTTTGAGTGGCATCTATTTGTGCCTATGGGTACTTCTCTTAAAGCAACCAATGAAAGTCTTGACCCCAAATTCCACTTCGAAGGCCTCCACAAATGCGATTTAGTGAGATGTAGAAAATTTTGAAAAAAATACTAAAAATACTAAAAACTTAGTTGCTTATGTAGATGCCACCCTAGTGCTCCTGGATCTCTATGGGATCACTCGTTCCCCCTTGAGAGGCAATGGGCTGCATTGCAACTATGTATTGCAACAGATGGGAAAATTGCTTCTCAATCTGGTCCTTAGCACTAGTAGAATTTGGCAAATAAATGACTACATGACTAAAACTTTTAGTCACGACAACTAAAAATGACTAAATTCTACTATTTTTTTTCAAAACAACTATAAATGACTAAATAAATGACTAATTTGATCGTCAGGTAAAAAACACAACTAAATAATTAGTCACACAAATAAAAATTAGACAATATGTTATTAAAGTGGGTAATTAAAAAAAAATTGAATTGGGAAATTATTGGCGTGAGTGGGTTGTCCCAGTTACTGCCATATATTGTAGATACCGCCTAGTTACCACCATATTTTTTATGCTATGTTTGTGCAACCGTAGTTCCTAAATCATATGTCAGATCGCTAAAATTTTTTATGGGTTTTATTTGCTCACGAGTTAATAGCTTATAGCTATTGTTTTGGCATGTCGACAATTCAGTCGAATGTGAGAGTGCTTGATATATGCGCAAGGGTAAAAAAGTCACCATTTAGACGTGTCACCCGCTCATGGCCACCAAATGTCTCGATTACCGCCTGCTATAACCACCAAATAATATTTAAAAAAGGTCCTAATTATTTCACTATTAGGGTACAATTATAACAATTTTATCATTCATATGCGGTCAAAAGTGATTGGGTCTAATTCACAGGTTAACATTGGAGGTTTAGGTTGGTGGGTTTAATAGTCTGCACCAAGGCTTAAATTTGATAGTTGTATAGCTATAATTAGGTATTTTTCTGTAAACTACAATACAAATTTTAAAAAGACTATATCATATGAAAGGAGAGATTTTGGACAAACTATCAAAATTTATATAGGATATGACGATATATATATATATATATATATATATATATATAATTTATTTATACTAAGGCATGCCATAGTATTTGAAGGGTACTATTGAATAGATATCTGTCACAAAAAAAATTGCTTGACAAGCAAGGTCGACTGTTAAATTTAAGCCCTGGTCCGCACCTACACATTAAATGCCTAACCTTAACACTAGACTCCACCACGCATTTGTTGGCAAGAGACACTATGTGGCTTCATAAGTGTTGTCATTGATGGCAACAAAGTCTATCCCACACATCTGCAGTACATAGTATGCCTATACTGGAAGTCAGATTGAAGATTGTTTTGGTCTGGTGAACAAGAACAGAGTATGTAACAAGGTTCGACAATCAGGTCCGGATCTCTTAGATGGTGTAACTCAGTAAGTTGTAGACTTGGACAAGTCAAGAAGGGTATCATGACTACTGTATTCCAGAGATTTAGCCTCCGGTGATAAAGCATGAAAAAGATATGAGCATTTGAGTGTTGGGTTCCAATCAGGTAGAGCAGACAAAGGAAGAACTGACCAACAAAGTATCAGACTTCAATCCGGATGTGTAAAAGGTCTTGATCAAGCAATTTGTGGGATCATACATTGTTGGCCAACATGATTGATGACTTCCATGCTTAAGCTTTTCATATGCATCACAAATCAAGCATGGATTTAGCCGACAAATCAATAACTTGCAAATATCTTGAGTGTTCTTGTTGCCAACTAGAAAGTTGATGAAAATCCTTGATGCAGATATATATACTAGATGGATTCCAGCATGTAAGGGTATGTATTGAAGATGTGAAGAAATAAGGTCCAAAGAAAAGTAGGGATAAGTGTGAGAACAACAATTCAAGTTTGATATGTGACTGAACAACAACATTGAATAGAGGAAGAATGAAGTGCATCAGATCAGTATATTGTGCCTAACCGGAACTAAACTCTTGCATTTGTAGATGCTTCTCATCAATTCAAACACTTGATTATCTTCTGTAAGTTCTGTAGACAGTGAGTCTCTTGTAGGCAGTGTGCCTCTTGTGAGCAGTGTGCTCGGGCAGTGAGCCCTAATTGGCAAGTGCCAAATTTGTACTCCTTATTCTTTTAACAGAGAATACAATCTTGGGTTAGTCACCCCGTGGTTTTTCCCTTAATAGGGTTTCCACGTAAAAATCCTTGTGTTATGTGTTGATTTCATTTTTCAGTTCTTATGATTGTCTTTGCTTCCATGTTTTGATAGAGCACTAAATGTTAAGATAAGAAAAGAAAGCAAGAAAGATAAAAGTTATAAAATAACTTATTCACCGCCCTCTTAGTTATTTGCATTGTTCCAACAGCATTCACTCCATGTCATATGCATGCCGAGTCCGATGATGAAATATTTCCCACGGGTTTTGGTGGTAAAATTTCATTCCCATCATTTCACCACGTGCTCACGGGCTGGAAGCTTCTGGAGTGGCATCGATGGTGTCTACTTTCCATGGTTTGAGGTAACAACAAACATCATTCTCCTTTCAAAATGCAAACAATGGTACTCATGATTATTTTTATTCAACATTTTTGTGTACTTGTGAAGGGTTTCTTCATTGATTGAATAATGACTACTACTTGTTCTTACCTGATTCATCATTTGTTTTCATGCCCTTTCCACCATGGTTGATTGATGTTGTCGGGTTTGGTGGTGGATTATTTCCCATGGTTTTTTGGGGTAAAATAATTATTTCCTACTCTCCATTTTATCGCTTGTTCACGGTTTAGTAAACCCTCCATCGTTTCATGATTTTGTCTGATAAAATGATGAGGCATCTCACAGGTTTGACCACATGTCTGCATAAAATAATGTATTTTTCTACTTCAACCTTTATCTTAATAACTCATGTGAATTTGGACATAAATGTACAAAGTTGATGTATTTTGGCATATATATGCAAACCCATGTGTTTTTTTGCTTATATCTGAAAACCCTTACTTGGTTTTTTCGACATATGTATGATTAAGGAATTAATCTCATGAAACCCTTGCTTGGTTTTTTTGGCATATATTTGAAAACCCATATCTATATTCATGTGACTAAGGAATTATTATCATGAAACCTTTACTTACTTTTTTGGACATATATCTAAATACCCAAGTCTAAATACCCAAGTTTGTATTCATTTTACCTCTATTGAAATTTCTATCCTATGACTGTCGAATACAACACACTATCGTTCATTTACTGTAAAATGTGTTATTAATTATTGTTAAATGTTTTTGCCTATGTTGAAATCTCATTACTTTGTATCATATATGGGCATATATCTGAATACCCAAGTCTGTATTCATTTTACCTCTATTGAAATTTCTATCCTATGGTTGTTGAATACAACACACTATCATTCATTTACTGTAAAATTATGTGTTATTAATGATTGTTAAATGTTTTACCTGTGTTGAAATCTCATTACTTTGTATCATATATTCTTTATTTCATAGCTTACATTTTCATGAACTGTGCATTCTACATTCTACTTATAGTTATTTTCATAATTGTGCATTTAACAATTATGTTTATGCAGTGTCTTTCTATATGTTATAAGTAAATGAGGGTCTTTTTTGGTAATGGGTTATTCCTTACAAACCCCATTTACAAATTTAATATTTTGTTTGTTCATTTACTTATTTCAGTTATTTCTCAAGGTTTATATTTGTCATTAACTTTTACCACCTTGATTGCTACCTTATAGATGATCATACCATATGTCTGCAAAAAATAATGTATTTGTCTGTTTGGTCTTTTTTCTTAATAACCGTTGTGTATTCAGATGCATTCATAAAATTATATGCTTGGACCTACTGATTGCATGTATTCATATAATTGTATACTTGGACCTACTGATTGTATTCATTCATATAATTGTATTATTAATGTCTCAGGATTGTATTGCCACCTGAATATAATAGAATACATCTTAATTTTGGAGCTATATATATATATGGTGAAATTAGGGTTGGAAAATGTTTTTTCATTTAAAAATTTTGAAAAAAAGAAGTTTTGACATCCTTTTTTTACTTCTGCCTGGGGACATATAGGTCCTCTCAAGTGCAACCTAGCTACCTCGAGTGCTCGAGGTGGACCTTGGGAAAACCCTAGGCTGAATTGAGACTAGATAAGTATGGCAAGTAGAGGGGTTCTGAAGAACATGGTAACATAGCTCTTAACACCTTCAAAACACTGTTTCACATCAATAGATATGTTTATAATCATACAAGTTCATTCCTTATGCCCACATGAGAGAAAACACAAACAAAAATATAATACATGCAAAGTAAACATGAACTACCACTACAACAAACAATATACAATAGAGATACCATTATTGGGTGAAAACTCTAGCAAGAGAGAAAAATGATCCACTATCATAGTTGAGTCCAGACATGTTACAATGCCTCTTGGGATATTTGAAGTCTTGATATAGTTGGAAATACACTCCTCATGCCTGCAACATGTCTTTACAACTCAAAAATCTCTATTCTTTCACTTTCAACGTCCAAGTGAATTGGAAAAAAAATGAAGGATACATGAGAGCCAACCCTTCATATTTAGTGTACAAACATTATATGACATTCCTCTATCCTCCCATGCCACCAAAATGGAAGAAAAAAAGTTAAAAGAGCCAGTTAAACAACAAAACCCTTCATAATCCACTTTTTTGCCTACACAATAGTGAGATTTCCACTTCCGACATAGCAACAAAAGCATTTCTACTGTAGTCATGGCAAAATTGCCACTTCCACAAACCAACTATTTCAACATTTTAGGTTTTCTACTTCATTTCAAAGCCTACACCCCTATTTCAAGGGCCCTCCAAGATGCTCTAGATCACCTTAGACATTCCACTGCCAATAATAGAGACCCTTATGTTGCAACACATGAGATTTCAATGAATTCATGATTCTAAGGCACTTAGATGACTCTTGACTGGAGTGCAAACACAATGACCCTAATGGTCTAGTTTAGTCAATCCAATTTTTAGATCAACCCTATATGTATAAAGAGTAAAATATTTTAGTTCAATCTAAAGTATACTTCATTGAAACATTAATTTCATGGCATTAGCAATCCTATAATATTTAATTATTATTCATTTTATCTTTACACAATAATGTTTCATAGTGAGGTTAACCTGGGACTAAATGGACTTTTGTTTTTCATGTTTGGCTAATGCCATGGTTTAGATCATAGTTGAAAAACCTACCAATTACTTGTAAAAGTCATGACAATTTATCATATCTTCTAGAAATGTCCAACAACTAGAGGCTTTCAGGGATGGCCGCAAGTTCAATTCAATTTTCTTTTTATTGCTCCTCTCTTGTAAAGGGCCTCTTTTAGGGAATTCTTGGATGGTCTTGGACAGTTGCAAGGGTTTATGGCATACAACTTAGATGCCAACTAAATACAATAGAATACATCTTAATTTTGGAGCTACTTTTGATATATATATATATATATATATATATATATATATATATATATATATATACATGTAAAAATTTATAGTGTATGAATGTGTTTATATATGTCAATTGAATATAGTGGAGAACATCTTCATTTTCGGTAATTTCTCAGGGTTTATATTTGTCATTTATTTCATAAAAGGCTCCTTTATATTCTGTGTCTCTTGTTCATTCAGCAAATCAATATAAGCATGTAGAATCATTTCTTAGACTCCTTTATATTCAAAATAAGTGTATACATTAGCTTGCATTTTCATTATATGTGTGTGTGTGTGTGTGTGTGTGTGTATCCTTTGGTTGTTCAATACAACATAGAAACATTCATTTACTGTAAAATGTGTTAGTAATTATTATTAAATGTTTTACCTATGTTGCAATCTCAATACTTTGTATCATATATTCTTTACTTAACAGCTTACTTTTTCATTGTACTTTGAGATGTTCACACAAAGATATATATAACTATGTAGTGTATATTTAAATACATATTATTCTTCACTCCAACAATTGTGAATGTCGATGGCTTCTTTCCCTCTTATTTATTAATTCGAATCTGACAATTCAATGTATTCAATTTGTTGGTTGTGTTTCAAATTTGAATTTGTTCAATCATTTGAATTTGTATCTGCCAGTTATGTAGGTTTTTAAAGGTGAATTGACTAAATTCTATATTATATTTGGATTTGATGTTTATTTAGGGAGCCTTACACCAATATTTAATTGTGCAGGTACCTACAGGGAATGGAGTTAATACATGTAGTTGGCAAAGTGTGTGTTGAAGAATGTGCATTTGACATCCCATGGAGGTGATAGGATTTTGTGATTATGTCATGTGAAGCACCATTTAGTGTGCATATGTAGACATTAATATATTATGTATTGAGGGTGGGACCTTTTGCAAGTGGAGGTATTTGTAACAATAAAAGTTTTTTAGAAATTGTAAATAAGCTTTTTTGTGTGCAACTAGACTTGTATTATATATGCAAATGCATGTGTATTTGACTACCTACACTGGTTAGTTACACATTGTGTTATGAACATGTTTTAGTGCTTTTACAACTTTTTATTTGATAAAATAAAGTTTTTTAGTGGGTCAAAGTTTTTTTTTTTTTTTTTTGGGGGGGGGGGGTTAAGTGAGCATGGAGTGAGCAATAATTGGTAATTAAAATGACTAAATTTACTACCAATTAATGGAAATCAGTCAATTAAAATGACTAAATATACTACTAATTGACGTCAATTAATAAATAAATTAACTAAATATACTACCAATTGATAGAAATTAGTGAATAAATATGACTAAATATATGACCAATTGACGGCAAAATAATGATTAAAATGACTAAATATACTACTAATGGATGGAAATTAGTTAATACAAATGACTAAATATGCTACCAATGAATGGAAATCAGTGAATAAAAATGACTAAATATACTACCAATTGACAACAATAAATGATTACAATGACTAAATAAATGACTACCATGACTAAATAAATGACCAGTTAACAACAATCAATGACTAAATTAACGACTAAATATACTACCAAATTGATCAATCAAAACAACCAATAAATGACTAAAAATGGTTTAGTCATAAATTTGGTCACGTTATAAATGACCGGCAATAAACTACTAATGGTCACGTGACCAAGCTTAGTCATTTATATACAATTTTTAGTAGTTTTTAGTCATTTATTGTTGTTTTTCTATTAGTGTTAGTGAACCATTTGCCCTGATGAGGGAATTGTCCTGCCTGTACCACCTGGTAAAGAGGAATTTGTTACTTCTTTAGTGTTTTAAATAGAACATCAATAATCTAATCACATGTGAGAGGGATAGTAGTGTTGGGATTCAAATCTATGCTACTAATGTGTTTTACAACTTTTGAGGTGTCCAACAATGGTGGAAAATATGGACGCAACAACTCAACATTCAAAATAGGATTAAGTCCAAGAAAAGATAATAGATTGAGTTCAAAAGCATTCTCACCAACTTGTTTGAGGATGGTGTATGGCCCATACCAAATGGGATGAAGTTTCCTATGTGGCTCTTGAAATCTTTCTTTTTGGAGGTGAAGCCAAATCTTGTCCTCAACCTAAAATTGATGAGGTATACGATGTTGGTCATGTCTATCCTTGTATTTCTGATTGTTGTGTTGTAGTATCTCATGAACTTGTTGCTAAATATGGCATATCTTCTCAACAAACTTGGCTACTTTATCTACCTCCTTCTCTAAATGTGTTGATGGGTCACTCAGCATGGTTGGTAATGCCACATCAATTAGAGCCCATGGTTGATACCCAAGACACACCTCAAATGGACTATGTCCTGTGGAAGCATGCAATGCATGGTTGCAGCTATGTTGTACATATGGAAAAATTTCATCCCAAGTGGGAGGATGTTTGGAATGATACATCTGCAAAATGTGAATGATCATTTGATTCACCACCTCAGTTTGCCCATCTATTTGTGGGTGGAAGGTAGTGGAATTTTTCAACTTTGTATCCATCAAGGCCCAGAGTTCTAACCAAAATCTACTAAGAAATCTACTATTCTTATCAGAGATGATACTTTGTGGCAACCCAAAGTGTATCTAGACATTCTCAAAGAAAAACTTGGCAGTTTCTTCTATAGAGACTCCTTTCTTGCAAGTCACCATGACAACCATTTTTAAAAATCTGTATACCACCACATACACATAATCATGCCCATATTTTGTAGAAGGGAGGCTAGACATGAAATCCATTGAAATTGAGTGCTAAGGTTTACCAAAGACCAAAAGAGGTGTATACAATTATTTCTTATGGTTGGCAGACTTTGCAATGACACAAGAAGTACAAGCTTAGATGTATAGAGTGACATCATGTCTCAATCTAGGCCAATAAAATACCTCTAAAGTAACTTCTCCATCCTAAAATAGCCTGCAACATGACCGTAGTGTGCCTTCCTTATCATCATCTATCGCTCCCTAGTTGGAACACATATGGGCCCCATGTGATAGAGAATCCCATCCTGCAAGTAGAAATCGGGGACTTGTTTACCCTCTGCTAGTCTATTGTAGATGTTAGCAAAATTAGGATTTGTGCCATACAAATGAGGCCAATTTTCTATGTGGTGCCCACAAGAATCCAATACCACTGTTATGGCTATGATTGGAGGTCTACTCAAGCATTTTGCAACTTTGTTATTACTTCCCTTCTTGTGGCAGATATTGATGTAAAATTATTGCAAGTAGGTAGACCATCTTTGATGCCTATCATTTTATAGCTTCCCTTGTGTTTGTAGGAATTGAAGAGGTTTGTGGTATGTGTGGATTATAGTCTCTTTTCCTAGAATGTAGTATTTCCATTATTTGCAGGCCTGAATAATGGCATATAATTCCTTATCATATGTGGGATACTTGTGCATTGTGTGAGAGAAATTCTCACTATGGTAGGCAACTGGATGCCCATGTTGCATGAGAACTACCCTAAGTGTATACTATGAAGCATTTGTTTCAATTTGAAAAGATTGTTGTAGATCTGAGAGTGCTAATACTGGGGCAGAGCATAACCTCCTCTTCAAATCCATTTTGTTGTGCCTCTATCCAACAAATTTTTTCTCTTTCTCCTCCCCTAAGTGCCTAATTTATAGGCCATGTCAAGTGTGAAAAACCAAGCATGAACCTCCAATAGAAATTGGCTAGACCCAAAAAACTACAAGGTTCTGTGAGGTTTTTGGGAGATGGCCAGTCTTTGAGAACTTGTATCTTTTTAGGGTCCACATGAACACCCGTTCTGTCCACAATGTTTCCTGGAAATACTGAATGCTCTCCATACCAAAGGAACACTTATCTTTGTTAGCTTAGAGTTTGTGTTGTTGCAAGGTTGAGAGTACTTGTTGAACATGCTACAAATGGTCATTCCATGTTTTTCTGAAAATGAGTATGCCATCCAAATAGACAACAATAATCAAACTAGTGAATGGTCTGAGGACATTGTCTATCATCCTCATGAAGGTGGCAGGAGCATTGGTCAGGACAAAATGAATGACTAGCCACTCAAACAACCCTTCCTTGAATTTGAAAGCACCCTTCTACACATCTGATGGCTCAATTGGAACTTGGTGGTATCCATATTTCAAGTCAATTTTGGTGAAAAATTTAGCCCCACTGAGTTGGTCCAGCAAATCATTAATGCGAGGAATTGGATATTGGTTCTTTATAGTGATTTTTTTGAGAACTAGATAATCAATGCAAAGTCGCCACATCCCATCCTTCTTTCTGGCCAAAAAAATTGGACTTCCACACTGTGAGACACTTGGGCGAATGTGTCCCCTTTTAATCAAATCTTGAATTTACCACTTGATTTTCTCATTCTCCAAAACTATCTATCTGTATAGTGGCCCATTTAGTAATAGTGTCCCTAGAATTAGATCAAATCAATGCTTGACTTGATAGTATAGTGGTACCGCTATTGGTGAGTTGAATACATCTTGATATGTTGACAATATCTAATCCATCTAGTTCTATTTAGTGGTAGTAGTGGCCACTTTTGTATGACTGTTGGCTACAACTAATCTTTCCTCCTTAGGTTGGACCATTAGTAGGATGAATTTTCCAGTGTGAGAAATCAAATGTTTATATTATTTTGTAGCAATCAAAGATACTGGTTCTAAAGGACTTACCTCATGTATTTGATATTTCTTTTCACCTAGCTTGACGATGATGCTGCATGGTCTAGAATCAAAGACTCCATGGCACTTGTACATGTATGGTTTCCCCAATAATACATAACATACTTCTAAAGGTGCCACATCACATATCACTTCATCTTTGAATGGCTTGATGGAATAAGGTAAGCAACACTATTTATTCACCTAAATTTTTCACCCTTGACTTACCCATCCCATATGATATGGTTGTGGATGTGATGTGGT
This sequence comes from Cunninghamia lanceolata, assembly GCA_027924645.1. Lineage (NCBI taxonomy): Eukaryota > Viridiplantae > Streptophyta > Pinopsida > Cupressales > Cupressaceae > Cunninghamia > Cunninghamia lanceolata. Next base: position 720,450 of record BSBN01001608.1, read on the forward strand.
CTGTAGATTCAATCTCTTAATAGTCTTAATAGAAATCAAATTATTTTGGCTTCTGTTGTCAACAATGAAATGAAGAACCTTTCCATTTATCGACATCTGTGAATGGAATAAGCACTCCTCATCTTCACAGGGCATGATTTTGGTAGTGGAAACTATGGCATATGGGTCAACCTCAATTATTTGATCACCATCCTTTTGCTGAAAAGGTTCTGTAGGTAACGAATCAGGTTTAGTCTCTGCTTGATATATTTCTATCATCAAAGACTTTGTGGATCGACAATCCTTAGTGTAAGGTTTGAGGCTTTTATGGAATTCACACATCCTTTTGCAACCCTTGTTTGTTGTTGATGATGTTTGTGAGGAGAAGTCCTTGGTTATTTGTTTTCCACCAAATTTTCTACCATCTTCAATTTTAAGTGGAAAAGAGAGATCTAGCCTAAAAGATTAAACTAGGTCAAACCCTCTTCCATAAATATTAGGACACAAATTGAGCTTGGCCTCTACCCATGAAGGAGAGTCAAACTAGAGGGGTTTTGTCCCTTTGTTGTATAGAGGAGTGTCAACCAAATCCAACCAAAACTAACCAAGAAAACTAGGGCAAAAGATGAAACCCTAATTGACCAAGATCTACAAATATACAGCTATCAGAAAAAGAAATAGAAAATCTAAAAGTGCAATAGAGATCAGGAGAAAGAGAAGAGCCTAGATCCGAGTTTGGGAGCACCAAAAGACTAGGGAGTTGGGTACCCTAGACCCTAATTAGGGTTTTACAAAATCACTAAGTTTCACTAGACATGTACCTACAAAACCTTCCTTCTTCTCAGATCTTGTCTTCTGAAACCTATATCTTCAACCTGCACACAAGTAAAGAGGAAAAGGTTGTGTTGTGTTTAGGGGCTTGCCTTAGTCAAACCCTGTGTTGGTGTTTTCACCTTCACTATGATTAGTGATCCAAGAGTGTGAGCCCCAAGAGGGTAGTGGTGCAGGAGCACCTCAAAACCTGAAGAATCCAGAAGATTCCCTACATTTTATGTTATGTACGAGTATTATGTTATAAGGCCTTAGTGCCACTTTGAGTCTAGTTGGCCGAGTATGGCATAATGTTGAGTTATGTATGTCAAGAAATAGTTTAAACGATTGTAACCAAATGACAATTGTAATAGGTGGTTGTTGGTGGTTCACCTCCCACCGTGTGTAACCATCATAAGAGTCTTTACATAGTCGGGTTTCTGTTGGGAGATAGAGAAAACGAGGAGATGAGAAAGAAAAGAGAAACACTTTGTAATTATACATTTTTGAGTAGAAATAATAAAGATTTGGTTTGGTCTCATCACTGTGTTTTGGTTTGGGACCATTCCATTGGTTGAGGCTTCTATCGAAACTAGTGGAATGAATCCCCTAGGTTTTAATTTCCTTCCGTTTGATTTAATCCAGTAATCTGTATGTCTATATAGTTATAGTTAGTTACAAATCTGCACAGTTGCAGCATAGGTAAATCTGCGTGAGTTAGTCTGTGTGTTGGAGGAGAATGTCTCGGTACTGCATTAGGTTGATCATGGTGAAGAATTGGTGTAGATACAATTCATGTATATATGTCCATTGCATGTCAAAACATTCCCTGTGCATATTGCAGTTGTAGGTGAGTATCGGGTTCTGGATACTCTATGAAGGAATGCATATCAAAAATTGTATGCATGCATTGAATGTATGAGTGAGCATACAATGGACAAGATACAAGGGGTGATTGAACAATGTGGGTCCCATCTAATGTATCTTGGAGATGCATGTAGGGTTTGTATGTGGTGAGACATACAATCGAGTAAATGGAGTGCGAGGTTCCCACTGAATGTATGCTGGTCTTGTATCAGGCGAGACATACAAGCTGTGATTGAAGATTGTGGATCCTACACACTGCATAACAAATTTATGTGTAAGCATCGGCATGGGAAAGGACGTCAGGTTGAGAAAACTATATTGAACTGATAGAAGGTGCTTCACCGATCGGGGTGACAACTGCAAGTGTCACCGATAAGGAGCATTTCAAAGTGACGACAGTCTATCAGGTGGAGCATACAAGTGCATGAAGCAATGTATGTACATGCAAATGGACTACGTCATGTGGATTCAACATGACAACAAGTGTCAGGGTGATATTTCCAAAGGAGGCTAAGAATACTAGGTTTGGCCAATAAGCAAAGGTTTCAGAGAGAGAATAGCCATCGGGGAGAAAGAATGTGGGAAGGCTGATGAGCAAGTTAGGCCGATAAAGAAGGTAAGCCTAGTTTCGGTAAGACCAGAGAAATCTCTTGCCGATAGTGACAAAAACAACATTTACGAGATTCTACTTGGCTCTCTGCATCAAATTGGTATCAGAGCTCAGAAGATTCTGAGTGTGTAGATAGAGTGCTGAAGGAGGCAATCTATACCAGGATTTTGGGATGAGCATGGGTTTTGGCTACTTGATTCTTGTTGTGAAGTTTTATGGTTGAAGGTGCAAGTTCACTCACTGTAGTAGGTGAACAAGAAGGTCTGTCAAGAGGGCCAGAGGAGATGGTCCATAGGTTGTCGCCAAAAGTCTTGGGGAGAGAGGCAAGAGAGGACTCCTAGGTGAGGGACAGGAGTGTTGATGTAGCAGAGAGGAGTGGACTTCAGATGACAGAGATACACCTTGGAGACAGCTAGTCAAACTCCATTAATAGGAGTCACAGTTGGAAGGTAAAGTGGAAGCAAAGGAGGCATCAAGTCAAGGTTGAAGTAGACCACATAACTCTTGGGACAAGAGTTTTCTTCATGCTGAGGAGTATGGTGTAGGAGCACCTTGAAACCTAAAGAATTCAGAAGATTCCCTACATTTTATGTTATGTATGAGTATTATGTTATAAGGCCTTAGTGCCACTTTGAGTCTAGTTGGCCGAGCATGGCATAATGTTGAGTTATGTATGTCAAGAAATGGTTTAAAAGATTGTAACCGAATGACGATTGTAACCGGTGGTTATTGGTGGTTCAGCTCCCACTGTGTGTAACCATCATAAGAGTCTTTACATAGTCAGGTTTCTATTGGGAGACAGAGCAGAGGAGGAGACGAGAAAGAAAAGAGAAACACTTTGTAATTATACATTTCTGAGTAGAAACAATAAAGATTTGGTTTGGTCTCATCATTGTGTTTTGGTTTGGGACCATTCCATTGGTTGAGGCTTCCGTTGAAACTAGTGGAATGACTCCCCTAGGTTTTAATTTCCTTATGTTTGATTTAATCTAGTAATCTGTATGTCTATATAGTTATAGTTAGTTACAGAAATCTACATAGTTGCAGCATAGGTAAATCTGCGTGAGTGAGTCTGTGTATTGGAGGAGAACGTCTCAGTGCTGCATCAGGTTAATCGTGGTGAAGAATCAGCGTAGATACAATTCATGTATATATGTCCATTACATGTCAAAACATTCCCTATGCATATTGCAGTTGTAGGTGAGTATCAGGTTCTGGATACTCTATGAAGGAATGCATATTAGAAATTGTATGCATGCATTGAATGTATGAGCGAGCATACAATGGACAAGATACAAGGGGTGATTGAACAATGTGGGTCCCATCTAATGTATCCCAGAGATGCATGTAGGGTTTGTATGTGGTGAGACATACAATCGAGTAAACAGAGTGCGAGGTTCCCACTGAATGTATGTTGGTCTTGTATCAGGCGAGACATACAAGCTATGATTGAAGATCATGGATCCTACACACTGCATAACGAATGTATGTGTAAGCATCGGCATGGGAAAGGATGTCAGGTTGAGAAAACTATATTGAACCGATAGAAGGTGCTTCGCCGATCAGGGTGACAACTGCAAGTGTCACCGATAAGGAGCATTTCAAAGTGACGACGGTCTATAGGGTGGAGCATACAAGTGCATGAAGCAATGTATGTACATGCAAATGGACTATGTCACATGGATTCAGGGTGACAACAAGCATCAGGGTGATATTTCCAAAGGAGGCCAACAATACTAGGTTTCACCGATAAGCAAAGGTTTCAGAGAGAGAATAGCCATCGAGGAGAAAGAATGTGGGAAGGCCGATAAAGAAGGTAAGCCTAGTTTTGGTAAGACCAGAGAAATCTCTTGCCGATAGTGACAAAAACAACATTTACGAGATTCTACTTGGCTCTCTGCATCAGGTAGAGCCAAGATCAACAATATATGATGAAACTATGAATGAAAATGATAAATATTACCAAATGGTATGAAACCCTAGTTGGAGTAGATAACTCAAGATCATGTACCAAAAAGTACATAAAGATAGATTGAACTTCCTTTAAGACCTGCAAATGAGCATCATAACATCCACAATCATGTAGCAATCCCAAACATGAAGAGCACTTGAGCATAGGAGATCAAACATGTAAGCAAATTCAATCTTATCTTATAATTTACTTATCCATCTATGTATAAAATGAATTGTGAAAATCCTTTATATATGCATTCCTGCTCACCAATGACAAATAAATCCAAATGGGGTTGACATGTAAAAGCTAAGGAGGTGTTCTAAGCTGACACCACAAAATAGGACCGGGGCTAACATTCGGGACCAGTGCACTAGGCACCCTAGTCCTTTAGCCCCACAAACTCTGCAGAGTGTCCATTTAAGTGGGCTTAGACTAGTCCTAACTTTATTTTGTGAGGTTTATTCATTAGGATCAAGATTTAATTGTTTAATGTTCAAAAGGGTGTTAAAATAGGTCCCAATTAACAAGTGTACACACTTTTTTGCATAACATTTAGCCCCTAATTTAGCATGGGTGCAAATTTACATTCAAACTCACACTAAATTAAGGAGAAGACAAATTTCAACCATGAAAACATAGAAGCCAAAGAATTCCGCTAAGTTGTGGACTATTAGTGGGGTGTTTTTTTCTGAGGACTGGATGCTGCGTGTGGTGGGTTTCTCCTTCTGTGGCCAGGGCCGCTAGTCCTGGCCTTTTTCTTCCACTGATCCTTGTTACTCTTTTTGCTGCGTTGTGCATTTTGGGTGGGTTTTTTTGTTGTACGAAGGAAGTCTTTGTTGCTGGTTTTTCTTTTTGGGGACCAGTCTTTTGGCTATTTGGTAGGGATGGAAGCTCGTGCTTCCTCCAGTTTAATGACATCTAATGCTTTAGGGTAGGGAAGTTCTCTTCCAGGTGTGCATGCATAGCCTTCAGAGCCATTTTATGTGGGTAGTGCTTCAAAAATGAAGAAAGTTAATGGTTGTTTAGCCAGGAGTCTTGATCACCCTGTCTTAGTCATTCAACCAGAATTAGTTATTGACGAAGTTTCATACCTGAGAAATCATGCTCTAATATGCAAATTCATGGGCATCTGTATCTCTATGACTGCTTTGGATTCATGGATTCGCAGCTCTTGGCAAGTTGAAGGAGAAATGGAAATAATGTTGGCTGTAAATAGTTATTTTATGGTTGTGTTTTCATGCATGGCGATCAGGAATAGGGTTTTTGAAGGGGGTCCTTATTTCTACAACCAAGTGGGTTTACCCATCAAACCCTAGCATGCAGGGTTCAATTCAACTAAAGAGCTCCCTACAAGGGGTCCTATTTGGGTACGTCTTCCTCGATATAGCTCTTCTTCTTGGTAAGCCAGTTGGTACAACCCAACAAACTTTGGATAGAAAAATTATTACCTATGCTCGTATCTGTGTAGAGATCGATCTGAATAAGCATTTGCCAAATTCGATGGAAATTTGTATGGGCTCTTCTTCTTGGATTTAGCCATTGCATTATGAGACTTTGCCTTTCTGTTGTCATATTTGCCATGAGTATGGTCACCTTCAAAGGAAGTGCCCTAGGGTTAATAAAACCTCAACTGGTAACATTCCCTCCTCTTCCACTAATCCACAGGTGGATAAAGGAAAAAGCCCTACAGTGGATGTTGATTTAGGAAAGGATGGTTTTATGCCTGTTAAACCTCGCAATAAGGGGCGAGGTTAGAAATGATCTTTTCGAGATAGGCAGAAGGAGAAGGGTTTCTATCATTTTGATGCATTGGAGGATTTGGCTTCGGAAGAGGGGATTCCTGCGAATATGTAGGTGAGGGCTTTTGGTTTGGGTATGGATGGTGAGCAGGAATAGAAGGATGTCCTTGACACTTTTCTAGAGGATTGGAAGCAGGTCCCTCAGGTGCCTTCCAAAGATATTGGTCCTTTGGTGTCAAAGATCTCTATGGAGGCTAATGATGATATAGTTTTGGCAGACTTGGTAAAGGATCCTTTGAGTTCTAGCCAATGCTTGAGCTCACCTCCTATGCTAGGTCTACAACAAAAGTCCCTTAAAAGAGGCCTACCAGAGAAATATTATAAGGCTAGTTGCAAGAAGGATCAAGAAAAAGTTAAATTAACTGGGGAAATGTTGGTGGAATTGGGGTCAGTGAAGCCCATTGAGGCTCATTTCTCCCAACCTCTTCAATGATTGTCCTCTCATGGAATGTTAGGGGTTTGAATAGCATCCCTTGACAAAAGGCTATTCATGATTTGATTGTGGCTCATTCTCCAGATATTGTCTACATTCAGGAAACTAAGTTACCAGTGGATGGGATGTTGCAATATGCTCCTAGTATCTGGAGGTCTGGTCAATGTTAGTGCATTGGGGCTTCTGGTAGTTTAGGAGGGTTAGCTTGTTTTTGGAACCCAAGGAAGATTGTTCTGTTGTGGTGGATGGCTAGTCATTCCTCTATCTCTTTAGTGGCTTCCTATCTGGATTATGGTGAAATTGTTTTGATTACTAATGTTTATGCTCCGACTGATCTCTTTGGTAAATCAGGTCTTTGATCTCATATAAGGTATGTGCCATCTCTTGTTCCTTTTCTCCCTTGGATTTTAGATGTTGACTTTAATGCTGTGCTGAGATTGGAGGAAAAGAGAGGGGGAATTGTGAGGTTGGATCCCTCTTCTACTCTTCTTCAGAGGCATTTAGAGTTACTCAATTTATTTGATGTGAAACCATCTAATGGTATCTATACTTGGAATAATAGAAGATGTGGGGAGGAGGCTATTTATGAGCGGCTTGATAGATTTATTGTGTCCTATTTTTGGGTTGGGGACAGGTGGACTACTACCTTTGAAATTCTTGATTGGAGAGGGTTAGATCATTGGACCATTAAAGTTTTAGCCACTTTATTTTCTGGTCCCAAGAATCCTTCATTTAAATTCCAACTTATGTGCCTTCATGATCCCTCACTTCATGAGTTGATAGGACAGTGGTGGTAGCAGGGGAGTCTGGCCTATGGCACTGCTATGTATTCTTTTATTAAGAAGTTGCAATTTGTTAAATACAAGCTCAACTAGTGGAATAGGCAATGTTTTGGTAGTGGCCAGGCTAATAAGTGGAATGCTCAAGCTTGTTTGGATGATATTACTCGTTGCATTAGGGATAGTGGTTTAAATGAGGACTTACATAGAGAGGAGTCTCAGGCTATGAAATTTTTAGAGAAATGGGAGCTTCAAGAAGAAATCTTTTGGAAACAAAGGGCTCGAATAGATTGGATTCAAGAGGGGGACAACAATACAACTTTCTTTCATAACTCTGTCAAAGCATGAAGGCAAGGATGTTATATTACTTCTTCGGTTAACTCAGCTAGTATTTAGCTCACTTCTCATAGGGAGATATCTTGTGAGGCTACTCAATTTTATTCTGCTTTGTTTTCTAAAGATTTAGGTTATATGGGTAATGAGGAAAATCTGATTTTGGATTGTATTGCCTCCTTAGCCACTCATGCAATGAATGAGGCCCTTCTTCAGCCTATCTCTTTGTCTGAATTGGAGGAAGTGGTTTTTGGGTTGCACAAAGGGAAAGCCCCTAGTCCTGATGGGTTCCCAGTAGAATTCTTCCAGGAAGTTTGGGAGATTGTTAAATCTGATCGTTTGGAAGTAGTGCGAGAGTCTCAACTCAAGAAGCAGATTTTGCCGGCCTTGAACTCTACTTTTCTGGCCCTTATTCTAAAAAAAGGAGTTGATCGGTTGGACCATTTCAGGCCCATTGCTCTGTACAATGTGGTTTATAAAATTATTACTAAATTGATTGCTGAGAGGCTTAAGTCTTGGCTTCCTTTGTTGATTTCAGAAGAATAAGGAGGCTTTTTCCTGGTAGACAAATTCTAGATGGCATTGTGATTGCTTATGAAGTTATTCATTCTATGGCTAAGTCTAAGGAAAAATCTATGTTCATTAAATTGGATATGGCTAAGGCTTACGATAGGGTTAGATGGCAATTTTTGCGTAAGGTTCTCAATGCTTTTGGCTTCAAGAGTGAGTGGGTTAGTTGGGTGATGATTTGTTTAACTTCTTCTTTTTCTGTCATCATCAATGGGGAGCCTTCTAAGTTATTTGGGGCTTCTAGGGGTCTTAGGCAGGGGGATCCTTTATCTCCCTATTTGTTTATCATTATGGCTAAAGGCCTAGGAAGATTCATCAAGTCTCAGGTGTCCCAAGATTTGATTCAAGGTTGGAGTTGGGGTAACGGCTTGCCTACTCAATCCCACTTGTAGTTTGTGGATGATACAACTTTAATGGGGGTTGCTCGAATCCGGGAGGTAGAAAATTTTAGATAGATTTTGGATTTTTACTTAGCCACTTTGAGACAGAAAGTCAATGAGGACAAGTCTTCTATCTATTTCTTTAATACCCCTAAGCCTATTTAAAGACAGATTGTGAATATTTTGAGATTCCAAATTGGATCTCTTCCTTTGGTTTATCTTGGAATTCCTTTGACTATTGGTAGGCACCCTAGGGGATATTGGCAAGAGCTATTGGATAAGTTGCGAAGGAGGATTAATCAATAGACTCATCAGTGGCTTTCCACTGTGGGTAGGGTTACTCTTCTCCAGTCTATGATCTAGGCCCTTCCTATTTACAGGAGTTTTGTTTAGGTGGCTCCTTCGTACTTCATTAAGGCATTTGATGCTCTGTCACGATAATTCCTTTGGTGTGGTACTTTGTTGGCTTCTAAGTGGAGTTTAGTAAAGTGGGAATCTGTTTGTCAGCTAAAGAAAGAATGGGGGTTTGGTCTTAGGTCAACAACTATGAATGGCCAAGTGTTGGCTGCTAAATTATATTGGCGATGGTGTATCTTCCAAGATCAACTTTGGGCTAGAATTCTCACTAATAAGTATCTTGGAGAAGTCGATAGTAGGGATGTCCCTTGATACTCTCTTGAGGGGAAAGGATCCTTTATTTGGTACACTTTGCAAAATGGGGCTAATCTTATTAAGAAGGGGCTTTTTTGGATTTGTAATCAGGGCTCATAAGCCTTGTTTTGGTTGGATGCTTGGGACGGTCACCCTCCTATCCTTTCAAGCTATCTACATCTTCAACCCCTCAGTGACTATTTTATTACTACTGGCTAGAGCAAAGTAGCTGATTTTAAGACTGTTATGTGTCTAGGGGACACTAATGTTTGGAGATGGAAAGAGTCCCAGGATTGGCCACCTAGAGGGTCAAAAGGTGCTAGACAACAGTTGGCTCAAATTCATTCCAATAGAGAAATCAATTCTCTTGATGAGCATGATATTTTGGCTTGGGGTTGGGATTCTACTGGTAGGTATTCTGTGGTAGGGGGTTAGTTGGAGTTGGACAGGCAGATCTTCGGTAGTGATGGTGTTCCATGGTGGAAGCAAGTGTGGAATAAATTTTATTGGCCAAAATGTAATTGTGAGGCTGATTATTTTTCCTTCCTTATTTTGATCATTTTACATTTCACTTGATGACATTATCAGACTTTTAGAGACTATTGTTCCATTATATAGATTTGATTATATCTCCTAATTTTGATTTGACATTGATTAGACATACGGTGATTCAATTTGATCATATTTTGATGCTATGTTGAGACTAGACATGCGAGATATATTAGATGATGATTATTGGTGTGATTTCTAGTTCATTATGTGAATTCATTAATTGATGATGATTATGTGACATTAGATAGAAAATGCAGTTTAATCTTGAATTATGTTGTAAATAATTAATTTTGTATACAATGGCATGAATTTAATTTCAGTGGCTTCGGCTATGATTATTCATGATATGATTGACACTTGATCTAGTTGTGCAGGATTATATTCCCAGGCCACGGGAAATCAGAGGTAGTGTTCACACATATGTTATTCCCTGTGAAACCGATCCATTCCCAAGAGGGATGAGGATCACATTTGATCGGATATTGTTTGAGTACTTGTTTGATTTATTATTTTGGCCTAGTACCCCTTTTTGTAAATTAATTTATATCATGTGTTGTATATTTTTTATTGTTTTACACCACTTGGTATTGTTTTCATTTTTGGGCCATTTAAAGTGAATTTATGACTCCCTAGTGTACCTTAGTGTCCCAAAACTTACCTTAGGCAGTTATCCTTGGGTCTAGGGTCAATTTTGACTAACTAAACCTTAGAGTAACTCACTTTTGGTCACTCTAAACTGAGGTTTAGTCAAAGTGACGAATTTTGAAATGGCTAAGGGTGGGAGATGAGTCATGCTTTGGGAAAGACTCATCTCCCTTCCCAAAGTTTGGGGATCCCTTCACCAAGAAGACTTGGGAGGTCTCCAATCCCAAGTGTGTGGGATCTCCCTCCAAGACTCTCACACACGTGTGAGAGCATCTTGGAGGGAGATGGCTCTCTTGGAGAATAAAAGGATGCCATATGGCATCCCTTATCCTCATGGAGGCTCGAAGGGAATTGCCACCTCACCACTTGGTCTCTCACACATGTGTGAGAGCACAAGTGGATAAGGTGAGGATTGGAATGAAATTAGAGGGTGATACTTGTCACCCTCACACTTCCTCTCCCTTGCAAGTGGCATGGGATGAGGAAGGAGAAGGTGACAAGTGTCACCTTCTCATTCCTCAAGGCCAAATTAGAAGGCCTATATTATCTCCTCTTGAAGAGGAGTGTGGGGTTCTTGCATTTTGCATATCTTCTTTCTATTCTTGAAGTTCTTTTTGGGGAGTTAGAGAAACATTTGGAGATTGGGAGACTTGGAGAAGCTTGGAAATCTTCACCAAACATGCTTCCATTTTTAGGGCTTTTGAAGGTAAGCTCCATGACTATGGCCATTTACCCTTGTATATTTCATTTATGTTGTGTTTGTGATTTTATGTTGTTGGTTGTTTTCTCTTTGTGTGGTTTGGGAGTTTATGGGGTAGGGGAGAGTGAACCTCCTCGAGATAACCTCCTTATTTTTGTGCTACTTAAAGCCTTGAGAGCTTTTCTTTGGTGTTGAGAGCATTTTTGATGGCAAGAGTGCCATGATAGTTGTTTTTGAGTTATTTGGAGATATGCATTTTGTGGTTGTGGTTTGAGGCCTTGAGACCTGGTGATTTTGAGATCATGGAGTGACCTCCTGTGTTGAGGGGTCCACTCCCCTACCCCCCATCAAATTTATTTTCATGAGTTTAGTTTTGTGCAAACCCTTGGGAAATATTTGTGTGTGTTTAGAAAATTACATTGTTGTGGAGTGTGTGTCAAACCGTGTGAATCCTACCTCCATAGCTCGGGGGTGACCTACTAGTGGGTCTATGGTAGAGAGGAGGGCTTTCCTTCATGGCTTGTTCCCCATTTGGTGTTTTGTTTAATGTAGGTGCTTATTGGAGAAAATAAAGTTGGAGGAGTTCATTTTTTACTTTATTTGCCTCATTTTTTTAGATGGCTATTGTGAGCCATGGCCTTAGAGGCCTTATTGTAATTCTTGGCAAAATTATTACTCTCCTTGTGTTTGCTAATGTAAGAAAGTTAGATGTGAAACACCCTTAATGTTTGGAGCTGTAATATTTGCACTCATTATATTTGGTGTGAAAGGAAATTTATAGGGGATATCTCTTTATTGTAAAATCAAAAGTATGTTCATTGTGATATGCTGTTGTGTTTCTGTGTTATGCAAAGTTGCAAAAAAAAAAAAGATTGCTGTGATGTATTTCAAAGAAAATAAATGTTTGACTTGTTGCTGGTTTTCTTCCATCCAAGAAACTATATATGAGTTAGTTGAATGTATATATGCAAAATAGAACAACAAACAAATAGTGTTGTTGGAAATGAGTTTAGAACAAACAGATGTGCCTTGTTTCCATTATTATGCTTCTATTTTGTCAAAAAAAAAAATAGAAACTGTCCTCTTATTACTGTTGAAAATGTAGTTGAAAATGGAAAAGCTGGTTCATTGTGAAAATAGTTTATTTTGTTTTAGTTATTATGTTAAAAAAAAAAAGAGGTAGTATTGTTGTATCTTTATGTTTCAAGAAAAATACTACTGGATTGTATAGATTACAAATCTGTTATTATATATATATATATATATATATATATATATATATATATATATATATATATATTTACCTTTTTATACATTTTAACCTACTATTTAAAATAGAAAACACAGTATATATATATATATAAATATATATATATATATATATATATAAATATATATATATATATATAAATATATATATATATATATATATTAAACTAAGTGTTTTTTTATGCAAAAGCATATATGTTACTTGCTGCAGACTGTATTAAACATGTCTTAGAAAAATGAGCAAACCAAAAATGAGATGTAGGGTCGAACCCACTATCGTGGGTTTAGGACTGTTTGTTTTTGTTTTAAAAAAAAGGTGACATGGGAGGGACGGCGGCCATGTTGCCGCCCTGCCCCAAACCCTTGGTCCTACATGATAGTGGGGGGAACAATCCCCCCCACCCATCTTCCACCTTACGGTGGGGGATGGGTGGGAGGACCACCCCCCCTAAACCCCCATTCCTCCTTATTACAATGGCAGCAGTGGATGTGAATGCAGGTCATCAACCTACCGTCGATCGCCTCCCTTCCCCCCTTCTATGTGTCGCTCGACCACTATGTTGTGGAAGTTTTTAGATCTACAAACACAAGAATATATATATTACCTCTGTATTCTTTTTCAATCATACACAGCTTTATAAAGTTCAAATCTGTAATATATGCTTATATTTATTTAGAATTTAAACGAAACCCTAGAAATGTATGTATACACAAGGAATATACCTCAAAATGAACTCTCAAGGCAGCCATTGAAGTGGAATGAAAACTCAACCTGCAAACAAAATAGGAGAAAAGGAAACAAATGAAAAAATAAAAATAAAACTAGAGAGGAGGTGAGGAAGGGATAAATTAGGGCAAATTTCATAAGACAATAGTACAATAGAGATTAGGGCTTTTCTTTGAGGAAATTAGTATTATAATGGTTAGGGCTACTTGGAGGAGGTGATGGAAATTAGAAATTTATTTTATTAAATCTTTTTGTTTTCCTTCCATGTGCACTGGAAACTATGTTCCCTCCATTTTTGTTTTTCAAGCCATTTTGAATTATTTGACTTTCTTGGTGCTTTATTTTAGTGGTTGTTAATATTATTTAGGGGTTTTGATTTTAATTCCTTTTGGAGAGTTAATTTGATTGAATGGGTTGTTTTATTTTAGATGGGGTGTTTTATCCCTTAGTAGGTTATTATTTTGGGACATTTACTTTTAATTCTAGTGCATTTTAAATTAACCTTGTGGTTAATCTTTTATTTAATTTAATTCTAATTTATCAATTTTATCCCAGAGGGGATGTTTTAATTTATCCTCTTTTCAAATTATTTTAACGGGAGTCAATTAATAAATATGATTGTTGAAGTTATATTTATTAATGGTCTTGACTTTTGAATTTTATCGGTCATCTATTATTTTAATTCAAATTTTATAATTTGATGGAGTGGTCAATTTAGTTTACCTTGAAAATTTATTTAATATTTCTTACGATTATTTATTTTAATTTTTGCATCAATTTCTTCTTAGAGTATTTTTTTAAATTTTTATTTCAATTATTGAAAACGTGTTATGCTGTTGAATTTTTCTAGATTTTAGGGTTTTATTTTATGACCTTTTGACGGCTATCGTTTAATCACTCCATCTTATCATGCGACCATCATGCCTTTGATTTTCATATTTTACTTATTCAATTTTTCATCGACGCATTAGAGTTAGGGTTTGGTTTCGAATCTAATGAAATCATCCCTTCACCTAGGAAACTTAGGGTTCGGATTAAAACTATTCTAACCCTAGAAGCAGCGCACATCGCGTCGCATACCCCTTAGACAACTTTCATCGTGTACGGGATGGCGTAGGAAGATGCACTTTCCTGAATATGTATGACATGTTTACGCCTCACGTGTATTGCCACTGAGCACGCAGACACGTGCAAGGGGGTAACTAGGGACATGCGGAGAAGTTTTTGGTAACTCATGTCATGACCACATGACAAATGTGGACATGACATGTGTGTTGTGTCATGACCACATGGGAAATGTGGGCATGACATTTGGTATCAGAGCCAAGTTTAAACACTGGGCTTGTTTAGGGCACATTATTATTCTACAACTTTGATTAATTTGTGGTTACCTCATTTTTGTAGGATGTCTCCCCGACGAGTTCAGTGAGTGCGTTCACGCCACACGAAGTCCGTAGAGGTTCATAGTGAATCTTCAGCTGAGTGATAAGCACCTCTAGCCCTAGAGGTACCGCAGGCACCATCGGCCCTACCTATACCAGATATTGGTCCACAGATATTGTAGGCTCTACAGGTAGTGTTAGAAAGATACCACCAGTCGTAGTTGAGCCACGCATAGAGCCACGTGTTGAGCCCTGCATTGATCCATGAGAGGAACCATGCGTGGAGCCAAGAGCATAGTCATGTGTCAACCCATGTGTAGAGCCCCACATTGAGCTATGAGAGGCACCACGTGTGGAGCCATATGTTGAGGTACCAGATACGATAGTAGAGGAGGTTGGATCAACCAACAGGGCCTATCGCAGGAGCCCTCCACATCATGCTAGGCATGAGGAGGCAGTGCGAGTGGAGCAGATTGTTCACAGGCCTTATGATTACTAGACAGATGAGCCTATCAGAGGGCACAGAGATCAAGGAGACCCCATCAGGGATTTGTTGAGGTTGAATCCTCCTACATTTGTTAGGACCACAGAGGGAGCTGAGGCAGAGGCCTGGCTCATCAGCTTAGATAGATGCTTCATGTTGCATCCTTACGAGGGCAACAAGAAGGCACATGTGGTAGTCCACCTATTGCGTGATGCAACAGCTACTTGGTGGCACACTAAGGAGTGCAAGTGCCATCTATCATTGGACACACTCACATGGGAGACTTTCATTGAGTGCTTCAATGCGCGATATTTATCAGATCACTACAGGCAGCATTGCATAGATGATTTTCATGACCTCCAGCAGAGAGGGCTTACCATTGCACAGTATGAGGGTAGATTCACTAAGTTGTCTCAATATGTAGAGTATGTCCATGACGAGAAAATCTTGGTTCATAAGTTTATCAGAGGATTGAACCATAGCATAGCATGGCTTGTACGCATGGCAGACCCCCAGACATTCAATGGTGCTTCCGAGAAGGCATACATAGCTGAGGAGATATAGGGACAAGGCAGAGTTCACACCCTCAATTTTAGGATCATGGGAAGTAGCAGCATTAGTAGAGTTATTGCAGACCACAAACTGCCACCTCAGAGAGGAGGATTTAGTTTCGCATCCTTACCTCCTAGGCCCCACTATAGCAATAGCAGAGACCCAGGCCACAACAAAGGGCACATGGGGGCATAATTGAGGTTGGTAGCAGTAGCGCCTGCGCAGAGATCAGAGGCAGCAGGGACCACCTATGGGACCTACGAGGTCGCAACAGTCATACAGGGGTTCACAGGGGTCCACAAGTAGATCTAGACAACAGCAGTCGATAAGGACTCAGACTAGACAGGTACAGGCTAGGGGCCCATGTTATGTGTGTGGTGGAGCGGGACATCTAGCCAGAGAGTGTCCATAGGGCTTTACAGCAAGGGGCAGCCTCGTTCAGGAGGATCAGAGTAGACAGTTGGAGATGTGGGTAGGTCCCACTATATGTTCGCAGCAGTTGATAACCACCAGGTTAATTTTTAGGCATCAGTGATTGAGACATCAGGTATGATAGGGGGTGTCCCCAATTCTATTCTTTGTAACTCTAGTGCTACTGACTCTTTCATATCTCCATCGATAGTGGAACGTTGCAGGATGGTGGCCTCTAGGCAGGGTGATAGGTGGGTGGTTGAGTTGGCCTCAAGGGCCAAGATGACAGTAGATGCCTTAGTCCACGATTGTGAGATTTCTTTGGGACCCTTTGCCACAGTTTGTGACCTTAGAATTATGACATTAGGATCCTACGATGTGGTTTTGGGTATGGACTGGCCTACGGCTCATCAAGCCAAGCTAGATTGTCACTTAAAGGTGATTAGTTTCTTAGACGATCATGATACCTCAGTTGAGATAGTGGGCATTCAGAAGCCCACAACAATGCGTATGATATCCGCTCAGTAGCTTAAGCGCTGTATGCGGAAGGGATGCTAGATGTTCTCTATTACAGTGAGTGACAAATCAGATGACGAGCCTGAGGCATCTTTGGATGATCATCCCATCCTGAGAGAGCTTGCTGATGTGTTTCCAACAGAGTTACCAAGGATGCCACCCCTTCATGAGGTAGACTTTCATATTGACTTAGTACTAGGTATCGAGCCAGTGTCTCGTGCAGCCTACAGGATGACCACTCACGAGCTCATGGAGCTCAAGTTACAGCTTGAGGACTTGCTCAAGAAGGGGCACATCTGACCAAGCATTTCACCTTGGGGCACTCCTGTCATCTTCGTGAAGAAGAAGGATGGGTCTCTTCAATTATGGATGGATTATAGGCAGTTGAATAAGGTGACTGTGAAGAACCATTATCCTCTGCCCAGGATTGACGATCTCTTCGATCAGATGCAGGGACCCAGGGTGTTATCTAAGATTGACCTAAAGTCTGGTTACCATCAGTTGCATATCACAGAGGCAGATATCCATAAGACCGCCTTCCAAACTCGATATGGCCACTATGAGTTCACTATGGTCCCCTTCAATTTGACGAATGCCCCTGCAGTGTTCATGAGTCTCATGAATGGGGTGTTTCGTACCTACTTGGATTGGTTCGTGATCATTTTCCTCGATGACATATTGATCTATTCACGGACCGAGGAGGAGCATGAGGGGCACCTATGTTAGGTTCTATAGTGTTTAAGGGAGAAGAATCTTTATGGGAACTTGGTGAAGTGTGCATTTTTTAGGACAGAGGTACAATATTTGGGGCACATCCTATCTGGTGATGGAATCTCAGTAGATCCATCGAAGATCAGGGCTATCAAAGATTGGCCAGCACCCACCAGGGTGACAGAGGTCAGGAGTTTTATGGGGTTAGCTAGTTATTACCATAGATTTGTTGAGGGTTTTTCTTGGATAGTGCACCCCATCACTTCCCTTTAGCGGAAAGGGAAGAGCTTTTTATGGACTGAGTAGTGTGAGGGGGCCTTTGGGGTCCTCAAGGAGCATCTTACTAGCGCTCCCATTTTAGCAGTTCCTGATCCAGTAGTAGACTTTATGGTTTGCACGGATGCATCACTTGAGGGTTTGGGAGCCGTACTTATGCAAGTTGGTAGAGTGATCATGTATGAGTCACGAAAGCTCAAGACCCATGAGCTGAACTACCCCACTCATGATTTGGAGCTCGTAGTAGTGGTTCATGCTCTAGTTCGTTAGAGACATTTCTTATTGGGTCGTCACTTTGAGCTTCATTTAGATCACCACAGCCTTCAGTATATATTTACACAATTAAATCTAAACGCTCGTCAATGGCGTTGGATGGAGTTTCTTTGCGAGTATGACTTTCATGTCCACTACATCAAAGGGAAGGAGAACGTGGTTGCTGATGCATTAAGTCAGAGGCATCACAAGATCTTGACCTTGACTCTGAGTGTGGACTTGAGAGGATGCATTATTTAGCATCTGCCTGAGGATGAGTGGTTTCTTGAGGTGTAGTAGGAGATCCGTTCATAGAGGGCCCTTGTGGGCAAGTTTCCAGGGTACTCACTTGAGGTAGATGGGTTACTTGATCATCAATAGTGCATCTATGTACCCCACACAGGTGACCTGCATACTATAGTGTTATCAGAGGCTCACAGAGCACCATATGCGGCACATCTAGGGGTGAAGAAGATGCATGCCAACCTACGACAACTGTACCATTGGGCGGGTATGAGACGGGATATTACAGAGTTTGTTGCTCGATGCCTTGAGTGCCAGAGGGTCAAGGCTGAGCATCAGCATCCAGCGGGTCTTTTATACCCACATGAGATACCTAAGTGGAAATGGGACACCATTTCCATGGACTTCATTGTTGGTCTTCCTATGTCTTCGTGTCGCCATGATGCCTCATGGTGACAGTCGACAAGTTGACCAAGGTGGTGCATTTCTCACATGTATGCACGATGTACAATGCACCAATAGTGGCGAGAGTATTCTTAGATGACATTGTTAGATTACATGGGGTATCTCGCCGCATCATTTCTAGTAGGGATTCAGTGTTCACTTCAGCCTTTTGGAGAGATTTGCAGCAGGCGTTGGGCACATAGCTCAACTTTAGTTCTGCATATCACCCCGAGACAAATGGATAGATAGAGCAGGTGAATCAGGTATTGGAGGACGTGCTTCATATGTATGTTATGGACCATCAGTCTAGATGGGAGGAGTATATGTATCTAGTTGAGTTTGCCTACAATAATGGGCATCATAGCTCGTTGGGTATGCCTCCTTTTTAGGATTTATATGGAAGATCATACAGGACACCTTTGAGTTGGGATTAAATAGAGGATAGGGTTGCCATTGGTCTAGAGTTGGTCTAGGATATGGAGACCCAGGTCACACTGATTAGGTAGAGACTTCAAGAGGCACAAGATAGACAAAAGAAGTATGCCGATGCTAAGAGACTTGATCGGAGCTTCTCAGTTGGGGACAGAGTATTCCTTAGAGTGCGGCCACACAAGAGTCCAATCCATTATGGAAAGGGCTCTAGCTCACACCACGGTTTGTAGGACCTTTTAAGATCTTGGAGTAGATAGGACCTGTTGCCTACCATCTAGCATTACCACCTAGCCTGTTGCGTATCCACGATGTCTTTCATATTTCTATATTGAGGTGATATATATCTAATTTATCTCATGTATTGGACCGGAGTGCTCTATACGTAGAGGCAGATGGGTAGTTGCCTTTGGAGCCAATTCACATATTGGCTCATTGGACGCTGGGCCTTCAAGGTCGAGAGCTGGACCAAGTTAGGGTCCAGTGGGATCGTTATGACAAGGTCACAGTGACTTGGGAGGATGCAGCTAGTTTGAGGGCACTCTATCCTCACCTTTTTGATGACTTCCAGGAGGAAGTTTAGTCTTAGGGGGAGAGGATGTGAGGCTGATTATTTTTCCTTCCTTATTTTGATCATTTTACATTTCAGTTGATGACATTATCATACTTTTAGAGACTATTGTTCCATTATGCAGATTTGATTATATCTCCTGATTTTGATTTGACATTGATTAGACATATGGTGATTCGATTTGATCATATTGAGACTAGACATGCGAGATATATTAGATGATGATTATTGGTGTGATTTCTAGTTCATTATGTGAATTCATTGATGATGATTATGTGACATTAGATAGAAAATGCAGTTTAATCTTGAATTTTGTTGTAAATAATTAATGTTGTATACAATGGCACAAATTTAGTTTTAGTTGCTTCGGCTATGATTATTCATGATATGATTGACACTTGATCTAGTTGTGTAGGATTATATTCCTAGGCCACGGGAAATCGGAGGTAGTGTTCACACATATGTTATTCCCTGTGAAACCGATCCATTCCCAAGAGGGATGAGAATCACGTTTGATCAGATGTTGTTTGAGTACTTGTTTGATTTATTATTTTGGCCTAGTACCCCTTTTTGTAAATTAATTTATATCATGTGTTGTATATTTTTTATTGTTTTACACCACTTGGTATTCTTTTCATTTTTGGGCCATTTAAAGTGAATTTATGACTCCCTAGTGTACCTTAGTGTCCCAAAACTTACCTTAGGTGGTTACCCTTGGGTCTAGGGTCAATTTTGACTAACTAAACCTTGGGGTAACTCACTTTTGGTCACTCTAAACTGAGGTTTAGTCAAAGTGACGAATTTTGAAATGGCTAAGGGTGGGAGATGAGTCATGCTTTGGGAAAGACTCATCTCCCTTCCCAAAGTTTGGGGATCCCTTCACCAAGAAGACTTGGGAGGTTTCCAAGACTCCCAAGTGTGTGGGATCTCCCTCCATGACTCTCACACACGTGTGAGAGCATCTTGAAGGGAGATGGCTCTCTTGGAGAATAAAAAGATGCCATATGGAATCCCTAATCCTCATGGAGACTTGAAGAGAATTGCCACCTCACCACTTGGTCTCTCACACATGTGTGAAAGCACAAGTGGATAAGGTGAGGATTGGAATGGAATTGGAGGGTGACACTTGTCACCCTCACACTTCCTCTCCCTTGCAAGTGGCATGGGATGAGGAAGGAGAAGGTGACAAGTGTCACCTTCTCATTCCTCAAGGCCAAATTAGAAGGCTTATATTATCTCCTCTTGAAGAGGAGTGTGGGGTTCTTACATTTTGCATATCTTCTTTCTATTCTTGAAGTTCTTTTTGAGGAGTTAAAGAAAAATTTAGAGATTGGGAGACATGGAGAAGCTTGCAGCTCTTCACCAAATGTGCTTCCATTTTTAGGGCTTTTGAAGGTAAGCTCCATGACTATGGCCATTTACCCTTGTATATTTCATTTATGTTGTGTTTGTGATTTTATGTTGTTGGTTGTTTTATTTTTGTGTGAGTTGGGAGTTTGGTGATAGCACCTCCATTTGGAGGTAAGGCTCAACTTGTATGGGGTAGGGGAGAGTAAACCTCCTTGAGGTCACCTCCTTATTTTTGTGCTACTTATATCCTTGAGGGCTTTTCTTTGGTGTTGAGAGCATTTTTGATGGCAAGAGTGCCATGATAGTTCTTTTTGAGTTATTTGGAGATATGCATTTTGTGGTTGTGGCTTGAGGCCTTGAGACTTGGTGATTTTGAGATCATGGAGTGACCTCCTGAGTTGAGGGGTCCACTCCCCTACCCCCCATCAAACTCATTTTCATGAGTTTAGTTTTTTGCAAACCCTTGGGAAATATGTGTGTGTGTTTGGAAAATTACATTGTTGTGGATTGTGTGTCAAACCGTGTGAATCCTACCTCCCTAGCTCGGGGGTGACCCACTAGCGGGTCTATGGTAGGGAGGAGGGCTTTCCTTCATGGCTTGTTCCCCATTTGGTGTTTTATTTAATGCAGGTGCTTATTGGAGAAAATAAGGTTGGAGGAGTTCATTTTTTACTTTATTTGCCTCATTTTTTAGATGGCTATTGTGAGCCATGGCCTTAGAGGCCTTATTGTAATTCTTGGCAAAATTACTACTCTCCTTGTGTTTGCTGATGTAAGAAAGTTAGATGTGAAACACCCTTAATGTTTGGAGTTGTAATATTTGCACTCCTTGTTATATTTGGTGTGAAAGGAAATTTATAGGGGATATCTCTTTATTGTAAAATTAGAAGTATGTTCATTGTGATATGCTGTTGTGTTTCTATGTTATGCAAAGTTGCAAAAAAAAAAAAGATTGCTGTGATGTATTTCAAAGAAAATAAATGTTTATGACTTGTTGGTTTTCTTCCATCCAAGAAACTATATATGAGTTAGTTGAATGTATATATGCAAAATAGAATAGTAAACAAATAGTGCTGTTGGAAATGAGTTTAGAACAAATAGATGTGCCTTGTTTCCATTATTGTGCTTATGTTTTGTCAAAAAAAAAAAAAGAAATTGTCCTCTTATTACTGTTGAAAAGGTAGTTGAAAATGGAAAAGTTGGTTCATTGTGAAAATAGTTTATTCTGTTTTAGTTATTCTGTTAAAAAAAAGGGGTAATATTGTTGTATCTTTATGTTTCAAGAAAAATACTACTGGATTGTATAGGTTACAAATCTGTTATATTCTCCAATCATAATATTGGTTATATGTATATGATATAACAAATATATATATATATATATATATAATATGGAGTATATACATACATACATATATATAATATATATATGTATGTATATATATATATATATAATATGGAGTATATACATACATACATACATATATATGTATGTATATACTCCACACACACACATATATATATCCATATATATAAATCTGTTTACCTTTTTATAAATTTTAACCTATTGTTTAAAATAGAAAACACAGTATATATATATATATTAAACTGAGTGTTTTTTTAATGCAAAAGCATATATGTTTCTCGTTGCAGACTGTATTAAACATGTCTTAAAAAAATGAGCAAACTAGAAATGAGATGTAGGGCTGAACCCACTACCGTGGGTTTAGGACTGTTTGTTTTTGTTTAAAAAAAAAGGTGACATGGGATGGACGGCGGCTATGCCGCTGCCCTCCCCCAAACCCTTGGTCTTACGTGATAGTGGGGGGGACGATCCCCCCCACCCATCTCCCACCTTATGGTGGGGGATGGGTGGGAGGACCGCCCCCCCAAACCCCTGTTCCTCCTTATTACAACGACAGCGGTGGATGTGAATGCAGGTCGTCAACCTGTCGTCGACTGCCTCCCTTCCCCCCTTCTATGTGTCGCTCGACCATTGTGCCGTGGAAGTTTTTAGACCTGCAAACACAAGAATATATATATTACCTCTGTATTCTTTTTCAATCATACACAACATTATAAACTTCAGATTTGTAATATATGCTTATATTTATTTAGAATTTAAATGAAACCCTAGAAATGTATGTATACACAAGGAATATGCCTCAAAATGAACTCTCAAGGCAGCCATTGAAATGGAATGAAAACTCAACTTGCAAACAAAATAGGAGAAAGGAAACAAATGAAAAAAAAAAATAGAGAGGAGGTGAGGAAGGGATAAGTTAGGGCAAATTTCATAAGAAAATAGTAAAATAGAGATTAGGGCTTTTCTTTGAGGAAATTAGTATTATAATGGTTAGGGCTACTTGGAGGAGGTGATGGAAATTAGGAATTTATTTTATTAAATCTTTTTGTTTTCCTTCCATGTGCACTAGAAACTAAGTTCCCTCCACTTTTGTTTTTCAAGCCATTTTGAATTATTGGACTTTCTTGGTGCTTTATTTTAGTGGTTGTTAATATTATTTGGGGGTTTTGATTTTAATTCCTTTTAGAGAGTTAATTTAATTGAATGGGTTGTTTTATTTTAGATGGGGTGTTTTATCCCTTAGTAGGTTATTTTGGGACATTTACTTTTAATTCTAGTGCGTTTTAAATTAACCTTGTGGTTAATCTTTAATTTAATTTAATTTTAATTTATCAATTTTATCCCAGAGGGGATGTTTTAATTTATCCTCTTTTCAAATTATTTTAATGGGAGTCAATTAATAAATATGATTGTTGAAGTTATATTTATTAATGGTCTTGACTTTTGAATTTTATCAGTCGTCTATTATTTTAATTCAAATTTTATAATTTGATGGAGTGGTCAATTTAGTTTACCTTGAAAATTTATTTAATATTCCTTAAGATTATTTATTTTAATTTTTGCATCAATTTCTTCTTAGAGTATTTTTTAAAATTTTTTATTTCAATTATTGAAAACGCATTATGTTGTTGAATTTTTCCTAGATTTTAGGGTTTTATTTTATGATCTTTTGACGGCTATTGTTTAATCACTCCATCTTATCACGCGACCATCATTCCTTTGATTTTCATATTTTACTTATTCAATTTTTCATCAACACATTAGAGTTAAGGTTTGGTTTTGAATCTGTCAAAATCATCCCTTCACCTAGGAAACTTAGGGTTTGGATTAAAATTGTTCTAACCCTAGAAGTGGCGTACATCACATCGCATACCCCCTAGATGACTTTCATCATGCAGGGGATGGCATAGGAAGACACACTTCCCTGAATATGTATGACACGTTTATGCCTCATGTGTATTGCCACTGAGCATGTAGACACGTACGAGGGGGTTCCTGGGGACATGCAGAGAAGTTTTTGGTAACTCATGTCATGACCACATGACAAATGTGGACATGACACATGTGTTGTGTGTCGTGACCGCATTGGAAATGTGGGCATGACAGTAATTTTTTCTTATGGTTGTTGGTGCAAAATAAGTGCCTTACTTGGGACAATCTTTGTAAGCGAGGTTTCCAAGGCCCTTCTATTTGTATGTTGTGCTGCAATAGTGGGGAGTGTGTCTCATCTTTTCTTTCAATGTCCCTTTTTCAAAGGAGATTTGGCACCTCTAGTGCGGTCTTTGGAATCAGGCGTGTGGGCATGTTACTTTGTTGGTGGAGTTCTGGGCTCGGTTGGGTAAGCTACCTGTTAATACTCCTTTACTTTAGGTGGCTTGGGCTATTGGGCCTTCTTTCATTTTATGGAATATTTGGTTGGAGATGAATCGTTGGATTTTTCAGGATGCAAAGTTGACTGTCCAACTTTTGTGGAGGAAAATTATGAGTACAATTCAAGAGACGGTTTTAGGAAAGTGTGACCTTTCAATTGCTGTGGACCCTTCAGATGCTTCTATCTATAGCATGTTTGATTTTTAGGGTTAGGGAGATACCTCATTGTTAGCCAGAAGAAGAAGAGGTAAACAGTTTGGTAGGAAGATTAATAGGGTTGGACGGTGGCTTCCCCCACCTCAAGGGGTTTTGAAGATCAATACTGATGGTTCCTCTAGAGGGAATCCTGGTCATGTTGGTGTGGGGGGTATTGGTCAAGATAGTTCAGGTAATGTGTAATTTCTCTTTTCCATTTATAAAGGATGGCATACAAATAATTACATGGAAGATCTTTCCATCTTGCATGCTATGGAGAGAGGGTGTGCTTTGGGATGGAGGAGGATTATTTGTGAATCTGATTCTCAAGTGGTGGTTAATTTGTTGAATGTGCAATGGATGGATGATGTCAACTGGCATCTAGCTTTGGTTGTTAGACAGATTCTTAGGTTGGGTAGGTCTTTTGATTCTGTGGTCTACTCTCATATTCCTAGAAAGTGGAATGGAGTGGTTGATTGTTTGGCGAAATGGGCTTCTAATCAGGTGTAGGATTGGAATATTTGGAATAAGGATCAATTACTTGCAAATTACTCTCAATTGTTGGATCAACGGTTGTTGGATGATAGGGTTATGTGACTCTTTGATGCAGAGTGGCAAGCACAAGCATTCAAACTTGGCGAGAACTAACCATGTTCATTTCATCGGCAAGAGTTGCTTGAATGTCTTAGTGACATGCCTTATTGGTCTGAAAATAACTATCGGTACCCAAGGAAATTGTCATGCCGAGATTTTCCTCACGCTGATGGGTATTTCATTTCTGTGCCTATCGGCAAGGCTTCGCCTATCGGTATAGTCTAGACCTCTTCACCTGATGGTACCTTTCCTACCAATGAAGCTCGAGCTACACTAGCCATTGGTTGCCTATCGGCAACATATGAACTGTCAGCCTAACCTTCGATCGATGTCGGTTGTCACGCCGAAGCCTTAGCACTAGCTTCACCGTCAGCCAGACATATACTATCAGCCTACCAAAAGACCTTTCTATCAATGTCCACTATCACTCTGATATCCCCGTTGTATTGTCTTTGTCGGTAAGACTGGGCCATCGGCTAGACATTCTCCTCGTTCACTGATGCTCCCTCTTACACTAATGTGCTTTCTCCTTTCGTTGAGACTTTCACCAACTCTCCCTGATAGACTCAAGTCCCACCGATATCTCCGTATCGGTTAGTTGCCTATCGGCAACACCTTGCCCCTCGGCCGATCCACCAGAAGTCTCCCTGAAGACTTCCTTACACTGATGGAAAGTTGGATATTGGTTGCCTATCAGCAACACCCATACTGTCAGCCCACACGAATTATCTCTACCCGATATACTCCTTCGGTAAGACTATACCTATCAGCAACCGCATGTAGACTCAAGCCGACACCAATACTCATGCCAAAATCACTGTTATCACCTTTGATTGCTTAACAGATGAAAAAACACAAGCTTGACATGGTTTTGGCACCTAATCTGGTTAGCGACAGATCTTTCACCTATGTCTTCTTCATCCAATCGACCGGAGCGAACTGTCTTCGCTCTGAACCAACAAACTTCGTGAGATTCAAAATGCTTCGATATCTATCGACCTAGCACATCGACAATGCTAGGGTTCTTCACAACAACTTGCAAATGGCCTTGCAACAAACTACAGAACAAAACCCTATTCTACTAACTACACCCATTCCACCGATTATGAAGCAATCTACTGGTGGAATGGTTGAAAATCCATTCGATCACCCAGACAGTTTCACAGTGAATGTAAACAGGAAAAATAACACAAAATAGAGTCTTTTTATTTAGCTTGCAAGAAATGATTATAGTTGACTCGCAACCCCATTGCCCAACACTACTCTGTCGAATCTCTAATCACAATACCTCTTCTCCTATGCAATCCTAAAATATGTCTAAACAAACTGATCTAGGGCATAAATAACTACTCCCGAGTAGTACAGAGTAATTCCCAATGGCTGAGAGACCTCCAAACGGCTGGGAGAAAATAGTTATCATAACAAACTGTAATTGATTACACACTATCCTAGATAGACTTAAAACATAAGGATTGGTCCAATGGACCTTATTACATCACAAAGTAAGAGATACTATAATTAGACCTAATTTGTAGTTTGAAGGAGTGCTCCTGCACCACTCTTGGTTTTGTCTATGGGTGGTTGGCCCCTTCTTGTTTTGTGTTCTTCTGATTGATTAATAAAATTTTACCCCTTTTTATTAAAAAAAAGTTGTGGACTATTAGTAGCCCCCAAGCTTAAGATTCTAAGGTTGCAAACACATAAGCAAAGAGATTTTCAAACATGCAAGACATTGCAACATAATTCACACATGTGTGGAGTACTAAAAGTATACATAGGAATACATGCAAGAGACACACAATACACAAAGGTAATACATGCCATACACAATGCATACACGCTTGACACGAAGCATACACATAAGACATAAAGAATACATAGAAAACACATGGAAATCATGATGAAGACACACAAAACACATGAAATAATTAAGAGAATACAAGTTAAAACAATACATCAAACAAATAGACATAGAAACAAACACACAAGACACATGACTCTAATGCTAGATTTCTCTATCGCTAGGGGTCATGTGAGGAGAAGTGATTTCATGGATCACACACTAGTAAGGACCACCAAATTACTAGGTGACCACGACAAGTCACATGAAGCACATAGGATAGCAAAATTCGTTGTGCTAGGTGGCTCATGGATGAAAAAAGGAAACATCACGGGATAGTGAGGACCGGTGAATTACTAGGTGAGTTCCATGCCAACTATAATAAATATGTAACCAAAAAGAGTATAGCACGATGTATTCCCCCACCTTAAAGTGATTGCTAACTCCTATCAGGGAGCAATTTCTTTAAGGTAGAACAAACTACAAGATAGGCACAAGAGCTTTTTGGAAGCACATGCCCATATGATATGTGTTCCCAAAAAACTACATTGCAAGAAGGGGTTGCCCCCCACAAAAGGCAAACCGAGGTGATGCTTTGAGCATGATACACAATGGCTTGTGTAGTCATGGTATGATGCCGAGCATAGTAAAAAGGTGCCACATAAATCACATCATCAAAGAAATAACAAGTTAGATTATGAAGTAACAACACAAAGGGATCTACCTGACTAGCATTAGCATATGAATGGTTGTATAATAGGAGATATATCAAGACTATAAATATTTGGAACTATCATCATCTGCCAGTTGGTAAAACTATGGAGACAAAGGATGAAATATCACATGAAATCAAATAAAAAGAACCTTTGGGTCAACAAGTGTTATGGAGTAAAAAGTGGCCACGTGTCTTTTTACCTCATTGTTTAGCTCCTAGGTCCCCGTGAATATATTATACATTCTAAACATTCATCCTGATACAAAATTGCCTGAAACTAATGTAAATTGGGAACAAGGGGCCCATATTTTACCTTGCCCCGGACCAAAAAGGAGCCTCAAGACTTGGGCACCACTGCCCAAGTCTTCCCTAATTGTTCAAGGAAACTTTAAATGTATGTCAACTTAAGACCTTTAAAAAGGTTTCTCCTTGTTGGCTCTTTCGGTTTAATTTCACGAATGTTAGCAAGAAAGCATATATAAGTGTGTTTTTGAATTCATTATGAACCTAGATAGAGATAGCCAACTTGAAGCATTGGATTAAAGAGCACTCAAAGCATTCATTATGATTATAGAGTAGATTGGTATTGTCATTGTGTGTGTTGTTGTAGGTTTAAAGTTATCATCTATATCTCCTTATGAGTTGATCCTTCATCCTCCTAAGGGTTTTCATCACATAGGTGATATTATTATTGTTCACCATCATTTGATTTCATCATATCAATTTTGTGTTTAGCCTCTGCCCTACAAGGGTATGCTCTATTTATCTATTAATGGTGTTGGGAAGCTTGAATGATATCTTGGGATTTGACTGAGGCAAGTTTGTAAACACTATAACCCCCAAACCCCTTCTCTTCTTCTTATGTATAGGTTATAGGTGCAAGATCTGAGAAATATGCAGATATAGGAAGACTAAGCAAGGATCAGGGTTTTAGGATCTGAAAATAGTTTAGGAATATTCCTCTATGCATGACTTAGGTGCTGGTACCCTTATCTTTCTACCCTAGTAGAATTTAGATCTGGCATCAGGGTAGTCTCTACAACATTTCTCTAGTTTATAGTTTCTAAAGATTCAACCTTTCAGGATTTGGACACTCCCAAAATAGTCCTCTGACATCTCTACTTCCAGGGCATAGGTTCTATTATCTTCCTAATCCTCCCTATACATTTGGTTTCTAGAGATTTGTTGTACATTTTTTGTTATAATCAAATCATCATAGAACTAGGGTTTAATGCATTATTGGCCTAGGTTTTGATAAAAAGACTTGATTAAATCTAATATTTCCATAGCACTCCTAAGTACAAGATTTGTAGCTAAGTCCATCTCCATTTGGTAGTGCTTTGGCTCGGTCTTGTCCTTGAATGTTATTGTGAAAGAAGGTTTGATCTAGTGTGCATGCTAGTCTCTTCATTCACCTTTCTCACCCTTAACAATGAGGAAGAATGCCAAACCATCCTACACCTTGCATCATCCCCAAAGGAAACAACAATGCAACTTACAACATATAGAAGAATGATGATACAAATAGATAGAATGTCACAATGGATTTTGGTCCCTTTGTATCCTTGCACCTACAAGGGTGTCAAGGGTCATCCAAAGAGAGCTTAACAACAACAACATAAATAAAGCATCAAGCAAAACATTATAAGGGGGAAACAATCACATGCACTCATGACACAATAGGAATAAAGGGGCCACACTTGTGAGTCGACCTAAAGAAAATAATCCTCCTCCCAATCTTGCTCATCACCAATTTTGGTAGGTGGACAAGATGTAAGAGGAACTATAGAAAGTGTGGTGTAAGGAACAAGAGCCATACCCGTATCATTATTATCTTCATATTCACTATCAGAATATAGAACAATACGTTCCATAGTGTCTTGTGAAGCTTTATCGTTCTCTAGAGGAGACAAGACACTAGTATATGTCTCTTTCACATTCGTTAGTGATAAATGCTTGCGAGGAGGGAGATTATCCTCTCCTATGGCAAGGCGAGCCATAGAACAATGACACTTCTTTATTTCTCTCATACTTTTATTTATCTTAGATTTATTTGTGATGTTTGTTAAGGGAACCGTAGTGTCTTCCAATGTGGGATCCTTTTCTTTCTTTGCTTCAGGAACATTAGAAGAAACAAGAGGAACCACCAAAGGTTGAGAGACCACGGGGGGAGGGCTCCTCAATGTAGGTTTCTCTTCCTTCTCAACTTGTGAAATAGGTGGAAGTATTTGAGCATCCACAAGTGATTGAGAAACCTCAGGAAATAATACACGTGCAACCAATTGATTTCCAATAGTCTCTATAGAGGCAGGTGGAACAAAAGTAATATTGTGATTGTGGGGAGGTCTATTTTGTGCTTGAAGGTTGCCTCATTGTCCTTAAAGGGACAGAAGAGTGCGAACCTCAACATATCTACCAGACACTTGAGGATAGGGAAGAATCTTCAATTTGGTCTTAAGTTCATTCACTACCTATGGGACAGAGGGAACTACTGTCATAGCCTCAGAAGATTGAGGATGTATGGGGACATCACAAGGAGGTATGTTGCTAAGTGACAACTTTACAATCTTCTATGCTTTAAATTTTTGATATGACAAAAAGAATAAATCCTCTCTAGCTCGAGCAATTCCAATTGGTTTTGGCTAGAAGTAGTCAAGTGTAAAGTGTCCATCACAAGCAATGAGATGGTACAGACTATAATGTATAGCATGCACATGTCCCTCAAATGGAAAATTTAAGCACTTATGAACCGTAGAGGGGACCAACTTCATGGAGCGAAGCCATGGGTGACCCAACTTCACATGAAATAAGTCTGATGTGGGTATGATAAGAAAAGTAACATCCAATGTTCTTGGCCCAACCTTGACGACAAGGGTCAAAGCACCAAGAGTTGGAAGGATAGACCCATTGTGTGCTCTAATCACGATTTTCAGTACATGTAGTAATCACAGTGTAAACCATGCATGTAGAGAAACTCTACAATTACTACATTAACCATGCAAATATGATCTATCATAGCACATCCTATAGGTTGATCATTGATTCAAATGGTAATGTATAGAGGTCCATTAGGAGCTTCAATAATAGCATCATGAGGAGTAAAAGAATAGACAGTTCAGGTTATGTGCACTCTTTATGAGGGCAGGCATCTACCATACAAACATTGCCTTCATAGTCTTGTTCTTGATGAGTATAAGCAACATTATATTCATGATAAGGTAATGGATTTGTATATATTTGTAGATTTTGATTAGGTGGAGCCACTGATATATTTCCTTTATCATTTACACCAGCAACTTGGATGACATTGGAATCAATGAGGTCTTTAACTTCATGTTTAAGACACATACATCTTTCACTATCATGACTGGCAGAGTGGTGAAATTGAAAAAAGGCCTTCAAATCAAAAGAAGATGATTACATCTTTCTTGGATCGAGAGTCTAACGGGTGGAAGCTTGATGAGATTGTTGTTCAAAATTTGTGTCATTATAGAGTTGTTGACATATTTTTACCTAAAAGGATAAAATAGTCATGAAGAGGTAATAATTGTGACAGTTAGCAAGATCTTTAAGGATAGTCATAAAAGGGTTTAAAGAACAGTCATAAAGTTGACTATCAAGAAGAATTCATAACATTCATAAGAATGACTGTTATATAGCAGTATAAAAATCATGAGAATGACTATCAAAAGGAAGAAATAACAGTCATGAGAGGACCATTATAAAGCAGTCATAAAATCACAAAAAGCAATGACTATCACTCATCAGCATGTGGGAATGACTATTATAAAAATTAGAAGAGAACAATCTTAAGCATGGACAATCACCTTGTCAAAAGAGGTCTCCATGCATGGTAGAGGAATGACATTGAAGGTGCATGTCCAAAACAAAAGAAGGCATTCTTGGTAGACAGTTTTAAACCTCCAGGAAAGGCAAAGAAATAGTGTATGTGAGATATAAGAAGACAAATTAGTCCTAGAAATGATTCTCATACAGTCACACAAGAAAATAGTCATAGAATAACTATAAAGTAATGAGAAAATGGTCATGGAATGATTGTATGATCTAAAGACTGTTAAAAAATAGTCATAAAATATTGTATGGACTATTGAAGATAGTCATACCAAAAATGAGATCTTTGTTGATAGTCGCAAACAAAGGGAAAGATAGTTAGCAGGGTTTGAAATAGTGAATATAACAAAGGTATCCAAGAAACTGTTGATAGACCTAAAGAGGATAGTCAACAACAAAGTCATGGGATATCCAAAATACATAAAAGGAAATGAGAAAACACTGTTATACAATGTTGATGAAAAAAACTACAAGAAACATCAAACTGTTGCATGTATGAGGTGAACCAGTGTTGTCATTGATGTCAACATACTCATATTGCATTGACAAGAGAGATTCGATGAACAGTGTGCTGAGGATATTAAGAAAATTAGCCCCAGTCAGGAACAGTGAAGAACAGTGACAAGAAGAAGGCAAATGTATTGTATAGGATGCAAACCGGAGGACTCGGATTAAAGGGTTTGTATATATGAGTCTTGAGATGCTTTAGTTAAGATTTCAGAGGTCCACATGAAGATCTGAAGGAGTTGTGGCTGTCGGTGTAGAATCGGTTCCGGCAAGTGTTCAGAGGTGACAGTGGATCACAGAAAGGTCCGGTGAGGTCCAAAACTGTATAATCCCAATCTGCGGATTGGAAGGAGTGTTTGGGATTCCTTATGATGTGTCATCTCGAGTTGTGTATGATTTGGAGGTCTGGAAGTACCTTTTGCATTATGACAGTGGCGACAGACAGTGTTCTTGAAGTTCTGGATGAGGAAGAGAAAAGATTCTAGTACGTAGAGAAAGTGCGGATGTACCTGGTCATTCAGGTAGGCTTGTGAAGGTTCTTGAATCAAGTTGAGGATGTGTTGTTGGTCCGCATTGATGGTAGAGCCCGGAATTGAAGATAATCTTTCGGATGAAGTTCCTGCTCTGTTTAGCCGACCGGATGAGTTGTTCCTCCTGCGAATGTTCTTGTGGTGGCTGACCAGATGTGTTATTCATCTTGCAGATATTCTAATGGTTGATTGCTAACTTAGATGATTGTTCCTAAGTCGATGTCTTGTATAAATAAAGGTTTGTGAGTTCATTTTGGATAGTGGATTTGTGTGGATGAGGATGGTGTAGCGAAGAGAAGTGCGAAAGGCAGAGCAGAGGTTTTTGGGCTTAAATGGAACTGATCCGGACATGGTAAAGGTGTCATTCTCTAGTTCAAGACCGTGATTCTTATCACTTTGTAGACAGTGTGTCTCCTTGTAGGCAGTGTGCCTCTTTGTGAGCAGTGTGCTTGGGTAGTGAGCCCTAATTGGCAAGTGCCATTCTTTTTCTTATTCTTTTAACAAAGAATAATCCTTGGGTTAATCACCCCGTGGTTTTTCCCTTAACCGGGTTTTCCACGTCAAAATCTTGGTGTTCATTGTGTTGATGTTTATCTACTCTTGTGGTTGTGTGTTTTACTTTCATGGATGATTAATTGATATGCTGTTAACTAACAAGACGAATCAAGTGTTTGAAATAGAAGCAAGTTTGTATACAACTGATTCAACCCCCCCTCTCAGTTGTATGCCCTAGATCCAACAATTGGTATCAGAGCCAAGTTCCTCTGAAAGGAGCTTAACCACTTGAGGAGATCTAGGATGTCATCATACCAAAAGGATAGTCCGAAGTTCGATGGAACCAATTTCACTCTCTGGAAGGGTCGCATGAAATCTCACTTGGAATGTATGGGAAAAGCATACTTGGCCATGGTTTCAAAACCATATGTACCTCCACAAGGTAGTCTGACAACTCTGAATGAAATCACAGATGCTGAAAATAATCTGCGGACCAAGGAAGCTCTTCTAAGCGCATTGAATGACTCAGATCTCTCAAATGTTATTGACCTACCAACTGCATATGAGATCCTGACTAAACTGGAACTTCTGTATGAAGGAGATGAGTTTGTCAAGAGTGCAAGGTTGCAAAGTCTGAAAGGAAAATTTGAAAGATTGAAGATGAGAGATGATGAAAACATCACTACTTTTATGCCAAGAGTGAATGAACTAGTGTGTGGAATTAGAAATGCTGGTGGAACTCTAGATGAAAATGAGATTGTTTGCAAAATCCTCAGATCCCTTCCTGCTGCCTACAAAATCAAGGTTGCTGCAATTGATGAATTCAGAGCCCACACAACTGTCACAAGAGAACAATTGGTTGGCAAGCTAGCTGCATTTGAAATGACCGAGTTTGGAGATGATCCTCCCAAGACTGAATCTGCTTTCAAAGCCAGTGCCTATGTGAAAGGCAAACAGAGATTTGATCCAGGAGAAAACTCTTCAAGGAAGATGTCATGGTATGATCAAGCAAGAAGAGACATGGAAGAAGAAGAAGCAGAAACAGCTCAACTTGAAGCCCTCATTGCAAAAAGATTACCAAGAGGATCCGGTAAGTATGAAGGAAAACTACCCTTTAAGTGCTTCAACTACAATAAGATTGGTCATTTTGCTTCAAGATGTCCAGAAAGATCTGCAAGGTCTAATACTAACAGACAAAGGTTTCAAAAGAACTGCTATTATGTTCATGAAGATGACAATGAAGGAGTAACAGATGATGAATCAGAACTAGGAAGCAAATCCAAAAATGAATGGGTGTTTATTGCCATCAAGGAAGAAGATTCATTACTCTCTGAACCTGTTAATCACAAAGTTGTGGAAAAAGCTTTGGCTGCTCAAGTGGAAGAAAAGGATGATTGGGTTATTGATAGTGGATGTTCTCACCATATGACTAGTGACAAGGATAAGTTCTTGAATTTGGAAAGGTATGAAGGAGGAATGGTAAAGTTTGGTGACAATTCTGCTGGTAGAATCAGAGCTAGGGGAACTATTTCCTTTGATGGAAAGAGAAAAACAGGTAATGTGCTATATGTTGAAGGATTGAAGCACAATCTTCTCAATGTTGGTCAGTTAGTAGACAAAGGCTATGATCTCCGGTTTAAGAATGGAAAATGTAGAATCTTTACAAGCTCCAGAACTGAAATTGCATCCGGTACTCAGACAAAAGGTAATATCTTTCATCTGGTTGGTTCAAATAAAAGTTGTCTGTTTGTTCAAGTTGATCAGAGTTGGTTATGGCATAGAAGAATGTGTCATGTAAATTTTGATAACATCATCAAGATAAGCAATACTCAGGCTGTAAGAGATCTTCCAAAATTGATGAAACCTAGAAATAGTTTGTGCAAAGAATGTTAGCTAGGTAAACATAGCAGAGTCTCTTTCAAAAGCAAAGATCAGTCCTCTACCAGATTGTTGTAATTAGTGCATACTGATCTCTGTGGTCCGACAAGAATCAAGAGTCTGCAAGGTGATAGATATTTCATGTTGTTAATTGATGACCATTCCCAGATGATGTGGGTTACCTTCCTAAAAGAAAAATTAGAAGCATTTGAGAAGTTCAAAATCTTCAAAGCTATGGAAGAGAATCAAACTGGATTGAAACTGAAGTGTCTAAGGTCTGATAGAGGTGGTGAATTTACATCTGGTGAGTTCATTGACTTTTGCGAGAAGCAGGGTATAAGGAGACAATTGTCTGCTCCTAGGACTCCACAACAGAATGGAGTAGTTGAAAGAAAGAACCGGACCATCCAGGAAGCTGCCAGGACAATGATGTTGGAAGCAAATGTTCTTCAGATGTTCTGGAAAGAAGCTATCAGCACTGCAGTCTACACTCTAAATCGAGTTCAAATCAGAAACAATACCGGTAAGACCCCCTATGAACTCTGGTTTGGCATCACTCCTACTGTGAAATATTTCAGAGTTTTTGGTAGCAAGTGTTATATTAAAAGAGATGAAGATCTAGGAAAGTTTGATGCTAGAAGTGATGAAGGAATTTTCTTGGGTTACTCCACTCAAAGCAAAGCATACCGGTGTTACAATAAGAGACTGAGGAAGATGATAGAAAGCACTAATGTGAAAGTTGATGAAGGAATTGAGAAGCCCTCAAGATTTTATGAGTTTGATGAAGATGACCAAGACGGTGTTCAAGTTCAAGGAACTCAATCCTCTCCGGTAAGTCAGAGTTAGCCTGATCCGGTAAATCAGGAAGTAGAGATAGGTTTGAATGAGCCTGATCAAGAAGCAGCAGTGCAGGTTACTCCCAAAATTCCAAGGTATGTAACACTGAACCACTCTAAAGATCAGATCATAGGTGACAGAAGCAAAGGTGTGCAAACTAGAAGGAATGTTGCTCAAAATCAGGATGAATGTTGTCTGATTTCAAAGATTAAACCTAAAACAGTAAATGAAGCCTGCAATGATGAAAACTGGACCAAAGCAATGAAAGATGAATTAATGCAAATTGAGAAAAATCATACTTGGGATCTTGTTCGCAGACCTAGAGACAGGAATGTGATTGGAACCAAATGGGTCTTCCGGAACAAATTAAATGAAGCTGGTGAAGTAATCAGAAACAAAGCTAGATTGGTTTGCAAAGGCTACTCTCAAATAGAAGGAATTGATTTTGAAGAGACCTTTGCTCCGGTGGCAAGAATTGAAGCAGTCAGATTATTTCTTGCATTTACTGCCTTTAAAAACTTCAAGGTATATCAGATGGATGTCAAGTCTACCTTCCTAAATGGTGATCTGGAAGAAGAAGTTTACATTGAACAACCGGATGGATTTCAATTGTCTAACAATGATGATATGGTCTGCAAGTTGAAGAAAGCATTGTATGGGTTAAAACAAGCCCCAAGAGCATGGTATGAAAGGTTGGATAAACATCTTGTGCAGATTGGATTCAGCAAAGGTACTGCTGACAGTAACTTATATTTCAAAATTGATCATGAAAACATTTTGATTGTTGAAGTGTTTGTGGATGATATCATTTTTGGAGGAAGAGATAGTATGTGCAAAACTTTTGCAAATCAGATGAAATGTGAGTTTGAAATGTCTATGCTTGGTGAAATGAATTTCTTCTTGGGTCTGCAAATTACTCAAACAAAGAAAGGGATCTTCATTTCTCAGACCAAATATGTGAAAGAATTGTTAAGGAAATTTGGTATGTAAGATTCAAAGCCAATGAACACTCCCATGGCAACCGGATGTAAGTTGAGCAAAGATGATGACTCCCCAAAGGCAGATCAGACAAAGTATAGATCAATGATTGGTGGATTGTTGTATCTCACTCAGACCAGACCAGATATAATGCAGGCTGTTGGTGTTGTAGCAAGATTCCAGGCTGATCCTAAAGAATCTCATGTTATGGCAATCAAAAGAATTTTCAGATACTTGAAAGGAACAGCTGAGTATGGTCTATGGTACCCTAGAGATCCAGATTTCTCTCTTCATGCTTACACAGATGCAGATTGGGCAGGAGATGTGGATGACCGGAAGAGCACCAGTGGTGGAGCATTCTTTTTGGGGAAGAGATTGGTTTCTTGGCTAAGCAAGAAACAAGATGCAATATCTCTGTCTACAACTGAAGCAGAATACATTGCAGCAGCAAGTAGTTGCACTCAAATCTTATGGATGAAGCAGATGCTAAGAGACATTAAAGTTGAATATGAGAAGCCTATCACAATTTTCTGTGATAATTCAAGTGCAATTAATATTTCCAAGAATCCGGTATTGCACTCTAAGACTAAGCACATATCTATCAAGTTTCACTTTTTGAGAGAACAAGTGAACAAGGAAGAAGTCAGGTTGGAGTATGTTCCCTCCAAGGACCAGATTGCAGATATCTTTACTAAACCTCTTCCCAAGGACTCTTTTGAATATCTCCGAGAGAAGTTAGGGGTCATGGCCCCTCCGGTGATGAACTAGGATGCACTGATGTGCATCAGTCTGGTGGATATCACAGTCATATCTTGTGATCCGGATTGATGATGGGGAGCTGCTACTAAGGGGGAGTAGCTGGTATGATTCTGATGTGTTAAAATTGCAAGTATGAGCCCTTTGCCATTGATGTCAAAGGGGGAGAGAAGACATGTGAAAAACAAGTACCTAATGATAAAAGGGGGAGCAGTAAATGAGGAGAAGACATGTTGCTGATAGGGGGAGCTGTGACAGAAAGGAGAAGTTCTTGTCTTGATGGTTTTTCACATCACAAGTTGCCATCAATGACAAAGGGGGAGATTGTTGCATGTATGAGGTGAACCAGTGTTGTCATTGATGTCAACATACTCATATTGCATTGACAAGAGGGATTCGATGAGCAGTGTGCTGAGGATATTAAGAAAATTAGCCCCAGTCAGGAACAGTGAAGAACAGTGACAAGAAGAAGGCAAATGTATTGTATAGGATGCGAACCGGAGGATGCGGATTAAAGGGTTTGTATATATGAGTCTTGAGATGCTTTAGTTAAGATTTCAGAGGTCCGCATGAAGATCTAAAGGAGTTGTGGCTGTTGGCGTAGAACCGGTTCCGGCAAGTGTTCAGAGGTGACAGTGGATCACAGAAAGGTCCGGTGAGGTCTGGAACTGTATAATCCCAATCTACAGATTGGAAGGAGTGTTTGGGATGTCCTTGTGATGTGTCATCTCGAGTTGTGTATGATTTGGAGGTCCGGAAGTACCTTTTGCATTATGACAGTGGCGACAGACAGTGTTCTTGAAGTTTCGGATGAGGAAGAGAAAAGATTCCAGTACGTAGAGAAAGTGCGGATGTACCTGGTCATTCACGTAGGCTTGTGAAGGTTCTTGAATCATGTTGAGGATGTGTTGTTGGTTCACATTGATGGTAGAGCCCGGAATTGAAGATAATCTTCTGGATGAAGTTCTTGCTCTGTTTAGCCGACCGGATGAGTTGTTCCTCCTGCTAATGTTCTTGTGGTGGCCGACCGGATGTGTTATTCATCTTGCGGATATTCTTATGGTTGATTGCCGACTTAGATGATTGTTCCTAAGTCGATGTCTTGTATAAATAAAGGTTTGTGAGTTCATTTTGGATAGTGGATTTGTGTGGATGAGGATGGTGTAGCGAAGAGAAGTGCGGAAGGCAGAGCAGAGGTTTTTGGGCTTAAATGGAACTGATCCGGACATGGTAAAGGTGTCATTCTCCAGTTCAAGACCGTGATTCTTATCACTTTGTAGACAGTGTGTCTCCTTGTAGGCAGTGTGCCTCTTTGTGAGCAGTGTGCTCGGGCAGTGAGCCCTAATTGGCAAGTGCCATTCTTTTTCTTATTCTTTTAATAGAGAATAATCCTTGGGTTAATCACCCCGTGGTTTTTCCCTTAACCGGGTTTTCCACGTCAAAATCTTGGTGTTCATTGTGTTGATGTTTATCTACTCTTGTGGTTGTGTGTTTTACTTTCATGGATGATTAATTGATATGCTGTTAACTAACAAGACGAATCAAGTGTTTGAAATAGAAGCAAGTTTGTATACAACTGATTCACCCCCCCCTCTCAGTTGTATGCCCTAGATCCAACACAAACATCACAGAGCATAGCAAGTGGATACAGTGCATGGATAGTAGTATTGGTACAAATACATGGTGGAGTTGAGAAGATCCTCATAGGAATATTTGTATGCAGAGGTTCAAGATAATAGAGAGGAACAGTCATGTTTTTTTTACTGCTCAAGGTTCCATAGAGGACAATCATTTGTGACTGTTAAAGAACAGTCGACAACAATCATTTTTTATTGTTATATGTGTAGGGAATAGTCAAAAAGTATTCATTGAGTGGTAGGAATATGAATCTTTTATCTTTGGGCAGCTACCTTTTATCTTGGAGCAGTCATTTAACTTAAGGATAGTATTCATACAATGCAAGAGAAAGTTAAGAAGATTCTCAGTCAAGGTCTGATTAAAGGTCATTCATGGAATTCTTTTCAAAAGTAGATAGACCAAATAGTTGAGAAGAACAAGTAGGTCTATCCTTATAGAACATTGTAAAAAGTGATCAAAGGACTTCATAGATTTGAGGAGCTTCTTATAAGGCTTTCCCAGTAATCTAGGTTCTATATAGATGCCTTGAGGAAGCAAATGATCAGTCAGAAGCTTCAAAATTTATGAAATCTACATATGACATTGTGATTATCTATCAAAACAAGAGACTGATATACAATTAAAATCCTAAGGTCCTCATGAAATGAAGACAGAGAATGCAATGAGAAGAACCTCTGTGTAGGATAGTGGAATTGTAATAGTTTGTTCCCTAATCCTGAGCTTTTGGTCAAAGCAAGGCTTGGTTTGTTTCACTCGTATGACATACAACAAATAAGTATGGAAACCATTGGAGACAATATGTGAGCCTTGAAGCTCTGCACATGCCTATTAAAGACCTATGAAGTCTCAATCAAATGAATGAATAGAGGACTGCAAAACAAGCCACAGGGGTTTGTCACAAGATAACAGGGGCAGTAATGTGAAAAGTCATCCACTAAGAGGTAACAATCATTAAATGGTGAGGACAACCACTTAGCTTTGGCATTAGAGTCACTAACCTACAAAAGGAGGATGCATATAAAACATAGGTAAAGGATACAGTGGAAAGAAAAGCCAAGGAAGTGCCAAGAGATAGGAGTTTCGTGTATGAACTTAGACCTGTATGCAATAATGATAAAGAAAGGAATCATAAGAAAAGTGCAAGATAAGAGCTCATTGCTGATCTTAGAAGGCCTACTCCCCAGGTAGGAGGCCATTCCAGTTGTCATCTTCACTAGGATCATGCATCAGCTCATTAAGAGTTATTGTAGGGTCCAGATAAAGATGTGAAGGATATCCTATATGAGTAGGAGACATTTAGAAACAAGCAAGAGACATTCAGGAGCAAACAAGAGATATGTGTTTATTGTTTGATTTGAATACAAAGCAGTAAACTGCTAAGCATGGAAATAGGTTACAGTTTCAAGTTGATTTAAATTCATTCATTACATCTTTCTTTGTTCCAAGATGATAAAAAAGGTACACACAATTTATTAAATTTACTTATGATTATAAGAAACTATATTAAATATCAAAGTTTTAGATGCTCTTTCCTTATGTAATTGAGAATATTGTAAAATAAGAACAACAAACAATTCATTGCATAAAACAACTACTTATATTCACAAGGAAATTTTGTACAAAGTTCCCACACAAGCTGTGGGAATTGGCTATATAATGTTGAAATGAAAAGAAGACATATATATTTGAAACAAGAAGAATAAATAAGAAAAGGGGATCTGTCATTGTTTGTGGGATGAATCCCCTCACTTGAAGCTGCACCACTTTCAAAGTTCTCCAATTTCAACTTCGGAAGCAACTGTAAAAGGAAAAAGAAAATAGCGTTAGAGCTCAGGATATCCTTATTGTTATATGGAGCCTAATCAGACTCGGAGGTTAAATTTTCCCCACTTTTATTGGCACAGTTTCTTCCCAAATTATTTAATGGACCGTGTTTGGGGATAGCACCCCCAAGACAGGGTCAAGGGGCAACGCCCCTGGCGTGCTGCCTATCATGATACAGGGTGGGGTTGAGGGGTAGTGCCCCTGCGGGGGCTCAGGGGTAGCACCCTTGAAACCTCAAATGACTTTTATTATTTTATACTGGCACCAAGAGTTATTTTTCTATTGGTTGATATAAAAAAACCCTATTTTGTAACCGACATAAGTCTTGATAAAAATGGATAAGGGTTAGGGTTTCTGTTGACATTGTATTGTAGCATTTGTAGTGGTATTGAGTTACAAGGATTGCTAGTTGTAATTGGTTTGATTTGCTAGATAATAATATTGGACTCTCTGTTGGTGGATGTAGCCTGAGTTTGGGTGAACCATGTTAAAAATTGTCTCTCGCTATTATTATTTTTGTGTATTTTTCATTCCTCTGTTTAATCTTTATTTGCATTTAATTGATATCTTCTGCATGCAATTCTTAATAATCCTTCACTTCAGTATGTTAAAAGCATCAAATGTACATGCATCCTTTTTAGAGCATCAAAAGTAGGAGAGGAAGGAAATAAAGTGCCATTCAGATGTAAACATGAATGATTAAGAAGAGAAAAAGCATTTTCAATGATTGTTGGCCATTAAACAAAGTTTTAAACCTCATAAAGAAATATAAATAGTTATGGGAATTAACAAACATGCAATCCACAAGGAGATACAAAAATGAAGGCCACATATACAAGAAAGAGGCTCCTTGCCTCTAGCTTCTATTTCTAATTTTCATTCTGAGTCTGCAGGTACATGAAGATGTAGAGATTGAAAATAATTATAGCATGGAGTAACCAAACATTCTTTACAAGGCACTACATATATGAAGTGAGGTACTATCTTGAAAGAGTGGTTCACACTAGCAGAGCAAATGAAGCCACATCCATAAGAATGGAGAACACAAACATAGATCAGGGACACTGTCCTTCCAATGATAAGAGTGCTGGATATCAAGTATCAACTTTTACAAATTGTGTTTCCATTATAGAAATGGAGCAGCATGAATAAAATTAGTTCACGCACATGAGTAGAGGTGGCCTCTTATATAGATGGCTCTGCCATGAAATGACATTTTTAGAAAAACTAGTTTCCATTTTCATGGCATCTTTCAAAAAAGAGAAAAGGAGTAGAGCTTCCAAAATAAACTTGGCATCAAGGGGAGCAGAGCTTCCAGAATAAACTTGACATCAAACCCTTGATTAATCTTTTAATGACAACCAACAAGTGCAAAGTTCCCAGCTTTTAAAAAAAAGTAGATACAGAGCCTCACAATGTATTCTTACCCTTTGGTGGAGACTAAGAAAAATACTTCAATAGATGAAGTAGAGATACACCATCAAAAGTGTTCAAGAGTTATAGTATAAACCCACCATAGTGGCTGCAACAGTTCTAGCAAATAAACAAATAAAATGACAAGTTTAAAAGTGCAGTGGCAGCTATGAAAAGTGGAGGAGGGTTTTGGACCCATACATGCCAGTGCTATTATGAATGCTACCTAATATGAGAATAGAGCAAAGCCCTCATCAATGGCCAATAAATTACAAATTCCTTTCTTTTTGCAGAGAGAGAAAAAAACCTTTTAGTAATTTCCAGAAAGAGGAGTTTTCTTACTAGCTCGTGGCTTTCCCCAAGCACAAATAATGCAGACCTAGCATGGTGTCAAAATACAGTGTAGCGGTGCTGGCAAAGCATCATATTTACTTCCATGGTGGAACTCTAGTAGAACCCAAGAGCCAACAGAGTAAAAAGAAGAATGATAAGTGATTCTAGGGTTTCCAAAGCCTTTCAAACATAAGGAGTGCCCTAATCATGGTCAAACACCAACCAAGACTTTATAAAGTCTTTTTCTTCCTTAGAAAATCAAAGAGTATAATCATGAGCCTGTGACTAACACAATAATAGTGTTTGAATTGCTAAGAGACAATCATTGATATTATAATTTACTTTAACACTTATTAAGGTAAATTGAGAATTGTAAATTACCTTAATACTTGTTAAAGTAAATTAATAATTACCTTATAATTAACAAAGAGAAGATGATTGGGCCAGTCAACAAGGTATATAAAGCATGCATTTAAGTAATCTCTATGATGAGTGTAAAGTTATTATATTGCATTATGCAAAGGGGAGATGAGATTTTAGTTTACTAGCATTTTTTTAGTCAATTTATGCCTATTTTA
The DNA here is from genome assembly GCA_027924645.1 of Cunninghamia lanceolata. NCBI lineage: Eukaryota > Viridiplantae > Streptophyta > Pinopsida > Cupressales > Cupressaceae > Cunninghamia > Cunninghamia lanceolata. Next base: position 763,828 of record BSBN01001608.1, read on the forward strand.
GAGGCCCACTTGGTCAAGTTGGAAGATAAGGGGAGTTCAAAATGGGGAGTTCAAAGCTAAAATCACTCATTATGGAGTAGTTTGGAGCCCTCAAATATAGGATTTTTTTGCCTTGCATGCCCAGCAACAGGAGTTCACAGAATTGGTTGAAGATATCTTTTCTAACCATCTCATGCAATGGGAGAGGAGTGCAGTTCAATGGGAGTTGACTTCCCCAAAACTAGGTCTCTTGGAGAAAGATTTTTGTGGTAAAACAAAAGACACATGATGTTTTTTACTTAGTTCTTACTAGTTTTCCTTTGCACATAGCAAAGAAAACTTCTCTATTGTAACTCATTAGTATTATTTCATTCTAGAGCAGCAGCATTTTTACATTTTTTAGATATTCTTGTAAGGACATTCTTATTTTTTCTCAAATAAAGTAGTGTATTTCCTTCTCAGAGATTGGATGTGTTATGAGATTAATTGAGTGATCTTGATGTGAAATTTGTTTGTGATTTTAAACAAATCCTTCTAATTTCATGTCTCATTCTTTAAAGATTAATACAAGAAAACAACTAATTTATACAGGTTATAGGTTGAGTTGATCATTTTTTTTTACTTTTGTAGTTGTGAAAGCTATTAGTTTTCCTTCAAGGAAGCGAAAAAGGTCCAAGCCTCCCTATGAAATATTAATGTATGAGCATTGTTCAGATTGAGTTGTGTAAACAAGCCCTTTTGAGAGAAAATTGTGAGTTGAACTAGCAAGAATAGGACTTATAAACTTGGTGCATTACCTCCTAGGATCTAATTTTCAGTTATATAGCAATCCTTTTATCCCTTTTTCCTCACTAATACAGAAGATTTAGGATATTTACCAGGGGAACCAACCCTCTCTAGAGGTTCACCTTCACCATAGGCAACCCACATCCTAAAGGTGATCCCATGTTTCACAAGATAGTTAAGTTTAAAGCTTAACCAGGGTGCAATCCTCGTGACAACAAGAGTAGAGAGACTCTGATAATGGTGTGAAATGTCTTGTTTTCAGTTTCAATTTATATGGGGGTGAGAGCAAGAGATGATGCAACTGCCACATGTTTTCTTATGTTATTAGTTGAAATTGCATTGATGTTGATGAATTTTTTGTTGTGTCTTTTGAATGAATGATTGTGTGAGGCTTCAGATTGATCAACTGGAGATGATGAGGGATTATTCTCATACTAACTAACTGAAATTTGGTAATCACGGAGAGCCATGCAAAGATGAGTGAAAGAATTATAACGCATCAACAATATTTTATCATAGATATGAGGTTGTAAGTTTCCAATAAAGATTCTTTGTACATCAGTATCTGTAATAGAATATTGAACTTGTGAAAAGAGAGCTTGATAACACCCCATAAAATATATTACTTTCTCTTTTATTCCTTTTTTGCAATGAACCAAATCTGTCAAAGGACTTGAGGTCCAATGTTTGCTTGAAAGTGCTCAAGGAATTTATTGATGAGTTGTGAAAAAGAAGTGATTGAATTAGGAGGTAAAGAGCAAAACCAATCCAAGGCTGTGTCTTTGAGTGACCTAGGAAAGAGTTTTGTCAAAATTGCATCCTCAAAGAAGAAATCACTACACATAGCTATAAAGGCTGCCACATGGTTGTTAGGGTCTCCCTTCCCATTATGCTTCTCAAAGAGAGGGGTTTCAAACTTCTCAAGCATTTGAGCTCTTAGGATAGGATAAGATAAAGGGCTGCAAATATAATGTGATGTCATGGAGAGTTTGGTGGGACTTTGGTTTATGCTTGCTAATTGTTGCTAGATGGAGTTCATATTTTGCAAAAGTTGATTGATGATGGGGTTGGAAGGTGAACTAGGTTGAGATGGGTATGAATGGATAGGGCTAACCATAGGTTGTGATACTATAAGATTAGCCTTTTGTAAAGTGATATTAGGCTTATTTTGATTTGATGTAGGTGGGGTGACACTAGGAGTGGTATTTGTATAATTGAATTGAATAAAACTATAATGATGAATGAGATTCCCAGTGGATAACCTGACACATGTGGTATCACTGTTACTTGGTTGTGTAGTTATGGTGAGAATAGTCAAAGTATATGTAGGAATAGGGTGTGTTGGTATGGGTGCCGACACTTGAGTCCCTATTTGACTAGAAGAAGTCACATTAGTGATTATTTCAGGACAACTAGATGCAGATAGAATGTTGTTATGCACTATATGAGGAAGGCCATGTAAGACTTCCAATCCTTCTTGACCTTCAAGAAATAGGCTGCTTAGACTCTCAACAACAGGGACGACCTCCTCAGCTATATGTTCTAAGCTTACAAATTTATAAAAATTAGCCAACTTTGTGTCTAATATTTGAATTCAAGCTTTAGGAATATGAGCCACAAGGTCATCTATATTGATGGATTCATGAAAAGTTAATGCTCCTAGCATATGCGAAGAAGGGATATCAGGAAGAAGTGATTAACCTTCTTGTGTGATTATACTTGGGAATTGGGGTTCCAATGTGTCATTATCAGCATTATTCAAAGCATTAGAACCCATAATTCGAAGACTTCTTTGCACAAGTGTCTTAGAATTAGGGCATCGGGTCACAAAACTCATAAATTGTTTACAAGCTTTAGTGACACACAAGATGCACACAAAAAAGAGATGAATGATGTGATGACATAAAAGTTTGACTCTTTGTTTAAATGAATGAATGTTTTGCACTCTTGATCAAAATGTAAACAAATATGATGCAACAATAAATGCTTAATCAATTTCAAATCTACTCAAAGAAAATGAGATATCATCCATAATCATCTTCAAATCAAACCCTAAATTTAATGTTTTTTCAAAAATCTATCAATCCAAAAATTGTTCTTCCTTTCTAATTTCAAACTTGTTCAAGATGACATATATCATGTATTAGAGAAAAGTAAAATCAGATTTGAAATGCAAACATCATCAGCAAAATCTGAAATAAGAAATAAATCACAAACCCTAGATTTTAAAAAAATTAGGTTTTCCTAAAAATGCAACTTTTTTGATAAAAACCCTAGCAATGAATAAGTCCAAATGAAAAATAAAGCAATATAAAATGATTAATTTCTGCAATACCAATCATATATGATGCAAAAATCAGAAATTTAAATCTTTCTATGATGATCTAAAACTTATGCAATGAAAACAATGCAATAAATATGTTTTTTTCTAAGCCTAAAATGCTTGATTTTTTATCTTTCAATACAAGTATGCAAGAATGTCTTTTATTTAAACACAAATATGATATGATATGGAAAATGAAATCCATTTAATCATACCACAAAGATCTGAAACAACTCACTAATCTCCAAAACCTAGGTTCAAGACTAGCTAGGTTTTCTAACAATGCAAGGTTTTTGTAAACCCTAATTTTGAGGCAATGTAAAAGTAATCTATGTAGGTATACAAAATGATCAATGAAATCAATACTAATCAGATCTAGGTAAGTAAAAAACTTAGATCTGAAGCAAGAAGGATCCCAAAGTGCAAGAAATGATAGGTTCACCAAAATGTTTTAGGTGGAAAAGAGACATCTAGCCTAAAAGGTTAAACTAGGTCAAACCCTCTTCCATAAACATTAGGACACAAATTGAGCTTGGCTTCTACCCATGAAGGAAAGCCAAACTACATTGGTTTTTTCCCTTTGTTGTATAGAGGAGTGTCAACCAAATCCAACCAAAACTAACCAAGCAAACTAAGGCAAAATATGAAACCCTAATTGACCAAGATCTACAAATATACGACTATCTGAAATAGAAACAAAAAATCTAAAAGTGTAGTAGAGTTTAGGAGATAGAGAAGAAACTAGATCTAAGTTTGGGAGCACCAAAAGACCAGGGTGTTGGGTGCCCTAGACCCTAATCAGGGTTTTACAAAATCTCTTAGTTTCACTAGACCTATACCTGCAAAACCTTCCTTCTTCCTGGATCTTGTCTTCTGCAACTTGTATCTTCAACCTGCACACAAGCAAAGAGGAAAAGGTTGTGTTGTGTTTAGGGGATTGCCTTAGTCAAACCCCATGTTGGTGTTTCCACATCGAGTACATCAAGGATTAGTGATCCAAGAGTGAGTGCACCAAGAGGGAAGAGACAAGATCAACAATATATGATGAAAGTATGAATGAAAATGATAAAGATTACCACAAGGTATGAAACCCTAGTTGGAGTAGATAACTCAAGATCATGCACCAAAAAGGAGATAGATAATGATAGCTTGAACTTCCTTCAAGACCTACAAATGAGCATCATAACATCCATAAGCATGTAGCAATCCCAAGCATGAGAAACACTTAAGCATAGGAGATCAAACGTGTAAGCAAATTCAATCTTCTCTTAGCATTCATTTTTCCATCTAGGTGTAAAATGAATTTTGAAACTCCTTTATATATGCATTCCCACTCACCAACGACAAATAAAACCAAATGGGGATGACATGTAAAATCTAAGGAGATGCTCTAAGTTGACACCACAAAAATAGGATCCGGGCTAACATCCAAGACCAAGTAGCTAGGCACCTTGGTCCTTTATCCCCACAAACTCTGAAGAGCCATTTAAGCGGGCTTAGACTAGTCATAAATTTATTTTGTTAGGTTTATCGGGATTGAGATTTCATCATTTAATGTTCAAAAGGGTGTTAAAATAGGTCCCGATTAACAAGTTTACACACTTTTTTGCATAACACCTTCACTCTTTGATTTGTTGTTTGATAAATAATCCTTCTTCCCCTTTTGATTGAATTTTTCTTCTATCTTAACCACATATTTGAAGGAAGTTCCCAAGGTCTTGATATGTAGAAAACTCATCTTTGTCTAGATATATCTATGAAGCCCACTATGATACTTCAAGACCTGATGTTTTTCTATATCAATGATTCCCAACTTTACTGAAAGTACATGGAAAGTATTGGTGTAATCTTGAATAGATTGGTCCTTCTTTTGTCAAAGTAATTGTCACTATATGTATTTCTCTTCATATGAATCTTCAAGGTAGTATTCCTCGATGTATTCCATAAATTCTCCACATGTGGAATTTTCATCCATCTCCACATTAGATTCTTGTCTGTTAGGGTTGTTCCTAGAGAGCAATCTATTCTCCCAAGATTTTTTCACATGTTGTTCAGCTTTAAGGAGGGCAAAGGTTATTTTCTCAGCATCCGAGAAATGATTTATAGAAAAATATTTCTCTAGTTTTGACAACCAATCATCAAAAGCAGCTGCATGAATTTTTCCCTCAAAATTTGGGATGCCAAAATTTACGTGTACCTTGAAAGGGGTGTGGCCACCTAATGTGTTATAAAGTAAAATGTTTACACTTGTTTTTGATTAAGTTTAGCTAGGAAAAGGGTCCCAGTCCCATACAATTAAAGTTTTATAACCAACAATCCATCAAGTATAACACATTACATCCATGGAGTCCTGATAATAACCCTAACCAGGCCAGGGAATCAACGAAGACATAACAAGAAAGTATCAACTAGCAAGACACAAAAAAAAACCAAAAAACATACAAACAACTAGATTAAATACTAGTTTTATCCCAATCCTTTCACATTTGAACCATCATATGCTCCCAAGTAGAAGCTCCCATCTATTGCTCCTTCCTCTATTTTTTACTAGAATCCTGTACCTTGTCCTGCTGAACCTTTCATTTTTCTAGATGAGCTTGAATATCCTTCACATCAAAAGCTATTTTCCTCATAATATCATTGGAGAACTGAGCCATGTATTTAAGACCCTATTCCAACTTAACCACTATTTGTTGATACATCTACATCATATCAAACATATTAACCTAGTTGTCCTAGCAAGTAGTGCAATCCATTCTCCTGTGAAAGACCTTTTCCATCTCTTCCATTGTTTTAACCAGATCATTAATTTGATTATCATTTCTAGCATTAACATCCACATCACTCTTGTGAAGTTCATTTTAAAAGGTACCAACATCAACCCCTTCATCTTCATAATCATTTTCACCATAGGTGTTACCCTCTATATCCCCTTGTTGAAATTGAAAAGTCATGTTACCCTCCTCCATCATCTCATCCTCTTCTTGTTATGGTTTCTCTTCATTCTTATCATTCTCCTCTTCTTCAACCCCCATCTCTAACTGGAACTCCTCAATAGGTTCTAACTCCTCACCTTGTTCATCAACCATCATAGGAATATCATTAGAGATAGTATCAAAGGCAATCTCCTCAATTGAGATCTCAACCATATTGTTACATTTAGTGCTATTCTTAGTTTGATTATTCTTTTGAAGACTAGCATTAGCTATCCTAGTTGATCTTCTACCCATAGTTGCAAGATAGCCTAGATGATCTTCTACCCATAGTCACAACATGAGAGTAGATATCCTCAATAGTTTCCTGTGGCTCAATTCCTCAAACCTAGCATGGAGGTTAACTTTAGCAAAAGCAGATTTAATTTTCACATTTTTATTTTTCTTACTCGAGCCTTTAGTAGAAGGGGCCCCACCCTTACCTTTATCTTTCAGGGAGAGTAAAATATTCTCAGAGGAGTCAAGATCCCTACTAGCCATAGAATTTCTTGACTTAAGGGTTAGAGTATGAGGGGAAGGGTTTTTATAATGAGATAAATAATCTTTATCAATAGAGACCCTAACATATTTCCCTTTGTAATTGTGAGAACCTTTTTTAGGATTAATCTCATGAGCTTTTTTATTTCCTTCAACTTGCCTATCAGACATCCTAAGCTTACCTTGGGAGTTATTAGTAATGTGACTTGTAACCCCTTCATCACCCTTCTTGTTACTAGCTTTACCCTTACCCTTCCTAGTTATACTAGGGTTTTTGGCAATAGTAGAAGTTTGGGGTATAGAAGGGTTAAGAAGAACATTGAATTGATATAAAACAAGCATAAGGCCCTGGCGAAGGGGAGGATTAGCACCTTTGTTCATATCTTTTGAAGCAAGGACAAAATGAAGAAGGGAAACCTTATGTAATTTCCATGCCTTAAATGGTCTAATAGAGGAAAATGATAGCTGTGTATGGTTTCATACCTTCCTTCAAGAGTAAAGTACTTCATCAGGCAGTAGCTGATGATGCCCCAAGAAGGAGGAAGCTCCATGCACTAATAGCCATTCTGATGTCGCACTAGGGTCCCTTTCCCTTTAGAGAAGCTTTCTATAAAGCTCTTGTAATCTCCATTACCGACCCTATTGACCTTTCTCCCACTCTTTTTCAACCTAGTAGCTTCCGCAATAAGGTCCTTAGTCACCATGAAATAAATCCCATTCACAGAGACCACTTTGTTTCTTCAGCTATTCGTAAATTGTTCAATCACTGACTAGTCTTGCCCTCAGATGGAATGAATGTAAGTGGCAATGCCCCCTTCCTCAAAAATGCACCAGATTTGAGAATTCTTCTTAAGAGACACATTAGAAGTATGTTCAACCTTGAGCAGTTAACCATCCAGTATCAGAAGTTTAGGAGAATTGTAGAGGATATGTCGAATGTAGATTTTCAAATGCAGGATGGTAGAATGAAGAATCCAAAAGAAAGAAATAATGAAGTGATCCTCCTTACTGCCACCAGGATTGAAATCATTAATTCTACATAGATTAACTCTCCCTTCTGTACAAGTGAGAGAATAGTAATTATGAAACTTAACCCATATCAAGTCCTTGTCCTTTTCCCTAAAAATTAGACTATCAACACTAAGCATACACCTCATCATCTTAAGGCAATGCAAATTACTTATTGATTTCTTTATTGTTAATAATGTTGCAAACTCCCCTAGGAAGGTCGTCAACTTTAATGCAATACCACCAATCATGAAATTGAAGGCCAAAATTGGCAATCTTGTCTGCTGCAGAATTCCCCTCCCAATAAATATGTTGTATTTTTATGTTATTCAATCTCATTAGGGAATTTGTTATGTCTTCCACATGATATTTTAACTGCCAAGGGGTATTAGAGGTTCTCATAATAAGATCTAAATGACCTTAGAATCCCCTTCTATCTCCACATTCTGAAAGTTGTGATAATGAATTCTATTTAGTCCCCACCATAAGGCATACACCTATGGAAGATTATTAGTTGCTGATGCAGAGTGAAAACCAGTTAACAGATAAAATAGGGTTGAATAATCCTTGGAAAGCCCACAAAATAACCTTTATAGAGTATATCGGCAAGACTATTTAAAGGTCACACCGAAAAATACATATTCTTGCCTATCGACAAGACTCTAACTATCGGCGACACATTTTCTGCATCCCTTGACAACACACCTTTCACCGATGAGCCATCCATCGGCAAGACTTCTCGCCTCTCACCCCGATCGGTGAGAGTTCCTTCTGTCAGTCCAAAGTGACTTTCTTATGCCGATGGCATTACTCACACCGACGGGCTACATAGCAACTTCGTCATCGGCAGGACTTGTTTCTTCGGCCACACTTGTTTCTTGTTCTCCGATGGGTGATCTTACACCGATGCATACCTATAATTTGTTCTACAATCGGTGGGGTCCACAATCTTTGACCCAACCGGTTGTATGTCTTACTACATACAAAGGACAAATACATACAAGTTATTCTGTCATACGACTGACGCATACACACCAATTGATCTCACATACATTTGTATACACATGAAGTGCTCACTAACATACAAAAGTGATATACTCATAGAATGCACATTTCGTGATACAACCCAAAATTCACGCTGTTAACTTTCTTTGCACATTGTAACCGAACAGAACACACGAAAACTACAGAAACTACAGAACAGAAATAAATCTAACTACATGGAGGTCATTCCACTGATTTCAAAGAAATCCACCAGTGGAATGACTCCAAACGATATTTCTGTAATTAGACCAAGAACAAAACTATTTTATTCCTTCCAGAGATTATAGATACAAATTGTTTTCTTTTCTCTTTCTATTCATTCGCTTCTCTCTCTCTACACGAACAGAGACCAACTATATAAAGACTCTCAATTGACAGTTACACATGGTGGAAAACGAACCACCACTGCCAATCAGTTACACTCCTTGTTCGGTCACAAGCTTTTAAGCTGTTTCTTGACATACATGTCATTATGCGGCTAACTAAGACTCAAAGTGGCCTAAGGCCTTACAACATAACATTTTGGACATAACATAAAATGTATAGAATCCTCAGATTCTTAATGTCTTCGAGGTGCTTCTGCACCATACTCCCAGACTTGAAAATTTTCCATGTCCCATGGAAATGCTCAGTGAAAAGCCTGCAATATCTTTTGGCTTTCTCGATGTCTTCAATACTAACTGGATGCCTCTGCTGCTTCCTCTTTACCTTCTAACTGTGACTCCTATTAATGGAGTTTGACTGGCTACCTCCAAGGTGCATCAGAAGTTCACTCCTTCCTGCTACAACAACACTTCTGTCCCTCACCTGGGAGTCCTCTCTTGCCTCTCTCCCCAAGACTGTTGGCGACAACCAATGGACCATCTTCTCTGGCCCTCTTGACAGACCTTCATGTCTGCCTACAGCAGTGAGTGAACTTGCACCTGCAACCATAAAACTTCTCAACAAGAATCAGATAGTAAAAACCAATGCTCATCCTGAACTCCTGGTGTAGATTGCCTCCTTCGGCGCTCTATCTACACGCTCAGAATCTTCTGAGCTTTGATACCAATCTGATGCAGAGTGAAAACCAGTTAACAGATAAAACAGGGTTGAATAATCCTTGGAAAGCCCACAAAATAACCTTTATAGAGTATATTGGCAAGACTATTTAAAGGTCACACCGAAAAATACATATTCTTGCCTATCGGCAAGACTCTAACTATCGGCGACACATTTTCTGCATCCCCCGACAACACACCTTTCACCGATGAGCCATCCATCGGCAAGACTTCTCGCCTCTCACCCCGATCGGTGAGAGTTCCTTCCGTCGGTCCAAAGTGACTTTCTTATGCCGATGGCATTACTCACACCGAAAGGCTACATAGCAACTTCGTCATCGGCAGGACTTGTTTCTTCGGCCACACTTGTTTCTTGTTCTCCGATGGGTGATCTTACACCGATGCATACCTATAATTTGTTCTACAATCGGTGGGGTCCACAATCTTTGACCCAACCGGTTGTATGTCTTACTACATACAAAGGACAAATACATACAAGTTATTCTGTCATACGACTGACGCATACACACCGATTGATCTCACATACATTTGTATACACATGAAGTGCTCACTAACATACAAAAGTGATATACTCATAGAATGCACATTTCGTGATACAACCCAAAATTCACGCTGTTAACTTTCTTTGCACATTGTAACCGAACAGAACACACGAAAACTACAGAAACTACAGAATAGAAATAAATCTAACTACATGGAGGTCATTCCACTGATTTCAAAGAAATCCACCAGTGGAATGACTCCAAACGATATTTCTATAATTAGACCAAGAACAAAACTATTTTATTCCTTCCAGAGATTATAGATACAAATTGTTTTCTTTTCTCTTTCTGTTCATTCGCTTCTCTCTCTCTACACGAACAGAGACCAACTATATAAAGACTCTCAATTGACAGTTACACATGGTGGAAAACGAACCACCACTGCCAATCAGTTACACTCCTTGTTCGGTTACAAGCTTTTAAGTTGTTTCTTGACATACATGTCATTATGCGGCTAACTAAGACTCAAAGTGGCCTAAGGCCTTACAACATAACATTTTGGACATAACATAAAATGTATAGAATCCTCAGATTCTTAATGTCTTCGAGGTGCTTCTGCACCAGTTGCCCTGCCAATAGATTTAGCATAGCATTCTATCATAGAACCTTTATGTTTTCTGATTATACCTCCAACTACAGAAGGGCCCGGGTTACCTTTAGAGAACCCATCAAATTTGAGATTTACCCAACCATTAGGTGGAGTTTTCCATCTTGAATGTTTCCTTATATAATTTTTCTGGCAATCCATATCATTTAGATTATGAGAAATGCTCCAACATTGACAAACTCTTATCTCTTGAGATGTGGGGAGAGGCTTTGACTTACTAATTTTTGCCACATTTACATTTTCTTGAATAGCACAACAAATAGAAAGGAACACTTGATCAGTAGTAGCCAAATTTTCCTTAAAAATTTTGTTATTTCTTTCCTTCTAGATACCGCAAACAACATGAAGGGGAGTTTGAATCTAAAGTTCCCTCAGGACATGATGCTGGAATGGACAAAAATGTTTACACTTGTTAATCAGGACCTATTTTACACCCTTTTAAGCATTAAAAATTAATTCTTGATCTTGATACACAAAACCTAGAAAAAAACTATAGGCCTAACCTAAACACACTTAAAGTGGCTTATCCCAGAGTTTGTGGGGCTAAAAGACCAAGGCGCCTAGCGCCCTGGGCCCTCTTTTAGCCCAGACCTAATTTAATGCAATGTTGGCTTAGGACATCTCTAATGCTCCTTCATGTCGGCCTCATTTGGTTTAATTCCCTAAAAATCAACAGGCATACATATATAAACAAGTTAGTTTATTCATTTGAACATCTATGCATTCTAGGCACACTTGCACTCTCTCTTCTTCTCTCTCATGCTCTCTATTCTTCTCTCAAGATCTCTATGGTGGATTATTACTGTTATGCTAACTTCTTGCATGTCTTGTGAAGAGCTCTCTACTTCTTTGGTCTACACCAACTTCTTGAGTCAAGTTGTGACACCACATCAAGAAAGCTATGGTTTCCATGCTCATGGTGACTCCTTTCCTTTATTCTTTGTTATAGCATCCCATTCTACTTCAGATTTGTGTCTATCCTCCTAGGGCACACTCTCTTTATCTCTCATTATTGCTCTTGTGGAGGTGGAAACACCATTCATGGAGCTTGACTTAGGAAAGATCCTAAATAGCACCAACCCTCTTTCCTTCTTTCATGTGTGCAGGTTAAAGTAATAGGTTTCAAGAGGCAAGATCTAGGAAGAAGGAAGATTTTGCAGTTATAGGTGTGGCGAAGCTTTGAGTTTTTGTAAAACCCTAAATTGGGCCTAGGGCACCTAGCACCCTAGTATTTATGGCCCCCAGATGTAGATCCAAGTTCTTCTCTGCTCAGTGGTCTCTATTGTGCTTTTAGATCTGTTGTATCTATTTTCGACAATTTGTTATGCTCTAATCTTGCTTAATTAGAGTTTCATGTTTTACCCTAGTTTGATTGGTTGGATTTGGTTGATTCTCCTCTATAAAACAAAGGGACAAAGCCCATGTAGTTTGGCTCTCCTTCAAGGGTAGAAGCCAAGCTCATCTTGTGTCTCAATGTTAATGGAAGAGGATTTGACTTACTTTAACCTCTTAGGCTTGGTCTCTCTTTTCTATCTAACAAAATGGTTTTTTTGTTGCATTCGACTATGACTTATTTTGATTTTTTCGGAGCATTTGATTGAACTAGTTCATTATCTCCTCACATTGTCTTCTTAGTGCATCTTCAACCAACACTTTGAAGGGGTCTGATGAGTCCTCCTGTTCTTCACCCATCTTCGATCATACACATCTCAAAGGGAGGTAATCTGATGGATCCCTTGTTTCTAATCGAAGCCTTTGATACCATGACCATGTACGATGTGACATAAAGGAGCAAACCAATATGACACCATTGATATGATTTTAGTTGAGAATTTAGAGAACCATACCTAGCATCAAGCCTATGGTATTGTGAAAATTTATAATAGAGCTCTCAATGTACAGAACTCGTGGAGAGTTGCAGGCAACCAAAGGGAACTTTATTTCAATCACAATGAGTTTATATACAATGAACCAAGAATTTTAAAAGTCACCTTGTCCATGGAATTTGAAATGGACAATTGGGAGGTGACAAAAACCAACTAACCAAAACTAACAAATTTTCAAATTATCAAAAAAATCATGAAATTCAGAACCCCAACTTGGCAGGGTCATAACTCCTAGCCATTTGGTCAGAATTCAAACTTCTTAGAATTGTTGGAAAGATCTCCAAGAGATCTAGTTTGAGTTACATCGAGCCATTCATGAGGCTATTGCTCAAAGCAACCAATTAAATTCTTGACCCCAAATTCCACTGCAAAGGCCTCTAAAAATGTGATTTAGTGAGATGTAGAAAATTCTAAAAAAATACAAAAAATAATGAAACCTTAGTTGCTTGTGTAGATGCCACCCTAGTGCTCCTAGATTTATGTGGGATCAACACTAGCCATTCTTTTCTATCACCTTCAAGATGTTGCATGTGTATAGATCTTGTGGGTCATTTGGTGTGGATTCTATTGGGTTGACCTTTCTTGGTCACCTTGGTGCACATTGGTATGTTCGTTATAGTGAGATAGAGAGATGGTGTTTGGAGTGCTTGTGATAATTATATTTTGGGACATATAGCTATTCACTATGGTGGAATGAGAGTCACTAGATTATGATTGAGTGGGAGCTATGTGTAGTTACATAGTTGGTTATATCTTCTTGGTTGGAGATCATGGATCCACCTTAGGATTTACTGCCGGTGTTGTAATAATGTTCTTTAATTCAATGAGGGATATGAGTGATCTTTAGCTAGGAGATGTTTATCATGGTGCCATGTCTAGCTTGGGACCACCTTTAGTGGGAGATTTGGTAGTGATGTGGAAATGTTTGTTTGTAATGGATGATCTTTTGTAGTGGTTGTTGGTGTCATGAGGAGCTCTTTATACCTACTTTATGTGTGTAGTGAGAATTCATTGACATCTTCTGTTCTATTGATAGAGGGTCCGTATCTTCATGTGTTTTTTGAAGATGTTGATAGCTTGTTACCATGTAGGGATCTTGGAGTCTTTGGTTGAGTTATCAATTATGATCTGCTAGTTTAGATGGGTGATCCTTAGTTTGAGAGGATGTGGATAACTTGTTGCAATGTAGAGCTCTTAGAGCTTTTAGTTGAGTTCTGGTTATGAGGTAAATCATGATCTCATGGTAATTTCTTGGACTTCATATTAATCATAAAATAGAAATTTTGGCAGTGGCTTGTGGTAATCTTCTAGATGAGTGTTGTGATCTTTTGGTTATTGTAGTTGGAGTTTGGTTGGAATGAGATGATTGGTTGTACACCTATATCAGATTTGGGTGAGGTTAGATCTCTAACTTTTAGAGATTGTGTGTTGGAGTGATGAGTCCCTTGACTTGCTTTCAAAATAAAGACCAAATAGCCTACACTAGGAGCTAGATGTGAGTTCAACATGGATATACTAAGGAGATTGTGCTTTAGAGGAAGAATAATCTCATACCCCACTTTGGTATATTTGATAGTGAATGATTTGACAGGTATTTTCCACCTATTTTTAGATGCATTATTTCTTTGTGTCTTGGTTTCTATGTGTTTTGAGTCTTGAACTATGGATGTCAGTTCTAAGGACTTGTTTAAGGAGTAGATGCATAATTATGGTTCTTGGTATCTCCTTATGTTTGGATCTTTATCTATAGTTCTAGTAGTGCCGTTAATGTGTTTTGAAGAGTATAGGAGATGGTTAGTTGATTTGGGCATATTCCCTTGTTGTTGGAATGGTTGTCTTGTTTGATCTTCCTTCAGTTTGAGAGGCTTAAATTTATTGCTACTATGTTTGACATTGAATTGGATGATTAGATGTTGACAAATTTTTTGTTTGGGGATTAAGAAGGAGATCTTACTTATCACAACTTAAGCACATGTTACTGTTGGTAGAAGGATATGGTTTGATTTGTTGGTCTTCTCTCGATGGTTTGCTGTGTATCCTAGAGGTTTTGTTCATTTCATGTTGGAGTTGAGATTTGTGTAGAGTTGATCATTTATTGTTACTGTACTTCATTATTTTTAGTAATAGTAAGGATGATAGGGGATTTTAATCTCTATTGTCTATGTGATGTGAGGAACTTGGGAGAGATAAGGTGATCAAGAGAAAGTTTTGTAGCATGTGTGTTTGCAGGTTTACACATCAATGTGTGTTCTTGGACAATATGTGATAGAGGATTTAGCCACGTCCTCTATGCAAGTGTTGTTGGTGGATCCTTTAGATGCTTTGACCTCATTTTTAGACTTGCCATTAACCATGTAGTGGGAGTCCTAGGGAGGTATATGTGCCATTGGATTGTGATACAAGGGTCTTTAGGTTTTTTGCATATCTATGTGTTTATTATTGTTGGAGATAGACTTTGTGCATGACAATGAATATACAAGGACTTGTGATAGTGGACCAGGTTGGATATGTTGATAGTAGAAGGTCTACCTATATGTGTGTACCCTTTTTTTGAGGTATGGTTAGTTAGATGAGATAGCGATATGCTATGGTCATTGTTCTAGTCGTTGTTGAGTATTTGGAAGATAATAAATCCTATTTTGGAGGAGATGAATTTTGGTCTATGTATTCATGTTGAAGCATGACTTTAGAGTGTGACATTTTCCTTGGTTTCTTATATTTCATGCTTGGGCATGATGGAGAGCGTTGTGGTTGAGATGGTGGTCACTTGATGGATAATGTAGATGCTTGGTTGAGCTTGTGAGCACATAGGAGTTGGTACAACATGGTTATAACCTTGGTGGTTAGTTTAACATTTGTTAGTGTTCCCTTTTTCTCTTGGATAATATATGATAAGTGGGAGAATGTTAGGATTAATTGTGTCATACACCTTGCAAGTCCTAATGTTCAAATTGTTTAATTATTTATTATTATTTTTTGTCTTCATGAAATGGGATGTCCACTTTATGCCTTGGCCATTATGCCATGTGTAATCATTGTCATTTATGTGTGTAAATATATTTGTAAGAGAATATCTTGTCATGAATGATGTGTAAGAGCATCTATGACAAAAATAGCGATTATGACACATAAGAACATGATTAAGAGGGAGGTCACAAAGTGGACTAGGAATCTTGACCCACTTATGATGCATGTTATGACACATCATAAAGCATCTTTCTAAAGAAGGTAAATGAGAAATAATAGAGTGTGAGTTGTGTGGATTTTTACCATGGTATTTTGGGACCTTTTTTAGCCCCATGACAATGTCTTATGGTGGTATTTTGGCCCCCATAAGTCTATATAAATTTTTGGGCTTGAGATGGAGAACTTAGAGATGAGTTTTTTACAGGGTTATGCTACTAGTTTTCTACTAGAGGAAGAGGATGTTGATCTCTATGGAGGTAAGACGTTGATATTATATTGTAATGGCTTTATTGATACTAAATAATACATTGGTTTGGTGCTTTAGAGGCTACCTAGGTTTTTCCCAAAAGGGTTTTCCTAGGGTATATTTGTGTCATTCTGTTTCTTTTGGTTGATTTCTCTAACATCTCTCTTTTTATTTCTTTTCTAAAGTGTTATTTTACATGTTGAAATGTTGTTAAATTTTTTGTAGATTTGATAACTACAATAATCTCCTCAAAGGGCTAATGTGGAAATAGTTGCAATGCTTAATAATTATTTTTAATCTGGTTTACTTGATAATGAGTTTGTAGGTATTTTTCCCAACAAATATCCTATATGCTATGTGCTAGACAAATAATAATATATATATTTTAAAAAATATAAATCCTAAAGGCTTTCTATGTTGTGTGAATAATGCTCTATATGTGGAGAAAATAAAGGTTATGAAAAGGAACCTAGATGCTAGGTTACTTTGGAAAGGTATGATATGAGGTTATAGATTTTTAGAGGATTAATGATAGTTGTAATAAAAGGGGGTTTTGTGAACAATGGAGGAAGTTTACAAAGGTGGAAAGGGAAGAGGAGATTTAAGAGAAAGACTCACAGTGATATCATATAGACTTGACATTTAGAGAGAAGATTCAAGGAATATTGTAAAAGAATTTCATGGAATGACCTAAGGTCCAAATAAAAGACACAAAGATAACTTTAAATTCAATAGTATGTAGAGAGAGCTTCTATATTTTTCCCAAGATTAAGAAGAGAGAGTTTTCAATTTCAAGAGATCAAGACTTAGGGTCAAAATTGCTTATTTAAGAAGCTAGAGTGAATAATATCTATTCTAAAAAGCAAAAATGGCACAAGGGTTGGATTTTGATAATTTAAAATGGTTTAGTATGTCAGATGATATGACCATCATAGTGGTGACTAGGTCATTACCATAATTGCATTACTGTCTAGGATGATATCACTTTTCAACAAGTTTGTAGAAATGTTTAGAATAAAACATAGGATTGTTTGGGTCATTTGGCATCTTGTAAATGGGTTAAAGGTTGAGATTTGGTTAGTTGTAAAATAAAAAATAGGGCATAGCCACTAAAATGAGACCATAACATATATAGAAATTGTAAAGTAGGCAATTTTGACTCTACAATAATGTCCTCATGGGATGCACATTAGTTTAATCACTATTGTTTGATTGGTAATGAAACTTTTAGAAGGGAAAAAAGTAAAATTTTGTTTGTTGTAGAATTTATTTACCATGAAATATGAGTAGAGGAGGTTAAGTTAATTATCTAGAATATTTGCATTTTTTTCCTTACAAATAGGGATGTCAAGATTGACTTATACCTTGTATGGTTTAGAATCAATGAAGGGATTGGAGGAAGTATAACTCTCTAGAGGATGCTACATATGCTCAAGAAACAAGGAAAATTGATCAATGATGCTTGATCTATCATGTGCATATTTTTGTTCCAAAACTTCCCTTTATTGTCGTAATGCATCTTCTATCATTCTCTAGAACATATTCATAGCTGGTATCTCTAAAGATCTATCTACTATATTGGGTTGTTGGAGGTAAAGGTATTAAAAAGGTCACAAGTCTAAAGCCCAAACTTCTCATAGTCCAACCTTATATGGATGGGCATACAAACTGAGGCATGATACAAATGAAGACCTCAAAATGAATAGGTATGAAACAAAGTTAGTAGGGAAAAAGTAATATTTTTTTGTTGTAGAACTGATTTACCATGAAATATGAGTAGAGGAGGTTAATTTAATTGTCTAGAACATTTGCATTTTTTTTCTTAAAATATAGGGATGTCAAGACTGACTAGTACCTTGTACGGTATAGAATCAATGAAGGGATTGGAGAAAGTAGAACTCTCTAGAGGATGCTACACATGTTCAAGAAACAAGAAAAAGTGATCAATGATGCTTGATCTATCATGTGCATATTTTTGTCCCAAAACTTCCCTTTATTGTTGTAATGCATCTTCTATCATTCTCTAGAACATATTCATAGCTAGTATTTCTAAAGATCTATCTACTATATTGGGTTGTTGGAGGTGAAGGTATTGAAAAGGTCACAAGTCTCAAACCCAAACATCTCATAGTCCAACCTTGTATGGATGGACATATAAACTGATGCATGATACAAATGTAGACCTCCATATGAATAGATGTGAAACAAAGTTGGTGTCTTCTAATACAAATGGTTTGGGGCCTAGGATGGTACACAATGAATAGACATAACTAATGGGATAAATGTGCTATAATATCTAAGTGTAAACATGAATTATAGAGCTGAGAACTATATCAGAGAAAATTAAACTAGGGAAGGTGGATAACACTAGTTAGACACTTCAATTGTCACGTCTTGTTTTTATGAACAATATGATTATTCTAGTTTAGTGAACAATTACTGTGATTGACTTTTACCTTAAGTAATTATGCATGCGTGAATGTAATTATTATAAATTATATTGATGAAAATTGGAAATTGATTTAAATGTTAAATATTGTAGACATGATTACAATGATTTGCCTCGGCTATGTTTTGGAGACACTAACCTATTGACGTCAAGTTGAGTGCGAATGGATGCAAGTGCTCATTGAAGACGAGAGCATGGCTGAGGGAGAAGTGTTCAAGATACTTGGCAAGAACTGAAGGATGGATTACCCTAATGCAATCACACACATCACGTAGTTGCATATGCATTATTGAATGGCTTTTTATGCATTAATGTGTGGTTATTAATCGTTTCCAAATGCATGATGTAATTACTTAAATTTAATGTCTTTTCGAAATATATTCAAATGATGTATTGTATGTTATTTAAATAAATAATAAAGTATTATTTATAGATGTTTGGAAGACAACATGTTCCTTAAAAATAAATAAATATATTAAATTATATATATAAATATGCAATATGTTGCAAGTATGAGGTGAGCCATTGTTGTCATTGATGTCAACATACTCATACTGCATTGACAAGAAGGATTTGATGAGCTTTGTGCTGAGGATATTGAGAAAATTAGCCTCAGTCAGGAACAGTGAAGAACAGTGATGAGAAGAAGGTAAATATACTGTATAGGATGAGAACCGGAGGATGCGGATTAAAGGGTTAGTAGATATGAGTCTTGAGATGCTACAGTTAAGATTTCAGAGGTCCGCATGAAGATCTGAAGGAGTTATGGCTGCCGGTATAGAACCGGGTCCGGCAAGTATCCGGAGGTGACAGAGGATCACAAAAAGGTCCGGTGAGGTCCGGAATTGTATTATCATAATCTGCGGATTGGAAGGAGTGTTTTAGATGTCCTTGTGATGTGTCATACTGATTTGTGTGTGATTTGGAGGTCCGGAAGTACCTCTTGCATTATGACAGTGACGACAGACTGTGTTCTTGAAGTTCCGGATGAGGAAGACAAGAGATCCCAGTAAGCAGAGAAAGTGCGGATGTATCCGGACATTCAGACAGACTTGTGAAGGTTCTTGAATCATGTTTAGGTTGTGTTGTTGGTCCGCATTGATGGTAGAGCCCGGAATTGAAGTTACTCTTCCGGATGAAGTTATTGCTCTGTTTAGCCGACCGGATGAGTTGTTCATCCTGCGAATGTTCTTGTGATAGCCGACCGGATGTGTTATTCATCTTGCGGATACTCCTATGATTGTTTGCCGACTTAGATGCTTGTTCCTAAGTCGATGTCTTGTATAAATAATGATTTGTGAATTCATTTCAGTGTGTGGCATGTGGATGAGTATGGTGTAGCGAAGAAAGGTGCGAAAGGCAGAGCAGAGATTGTTGGGCTTAATTGGAACTGATCCGGACATGGTAGAGATGTCATTCTCCAGTTCAAGACTGTGATTTTTATCACTCTGTAGACAGTGTGTCTCCTTGTAGGCAGTGGGCCTCTTTGTGAGCAGTGTGCTCGGGCAGTGAGCCCTTATTGGCATGTGCCATTCATTTTTCTTTATTCTTCTAACAGAGAATAATTCTTGGGTTAATCACCCCGTGGTTTTTCCCTTAACCGGGTTTTCCACGTTAAAATCTTGGTGTTCAATGTGTTGATGCTTATCTACTCTTGTGTTTATGTATTGTGCTTCCATGAATGATTATTTGATATGCTGCTAACTAACAACAGAGAATAAAGTGTTTGAAATAGAACAAGTTCTATACAACTGATTCACCCCCCCCTCTCAGTTGTATGCCCTAGATCCAACAATTGGTATCAGAGCTGAGTTCCTCTGATAGGAGCTTAACCGCTTGAGGTGATCCAGGATGTCGTCATACAAGAAGGATAGTCTGAAGTTCGATGGAACCAACTTCACTCTCTGGAAAGGTCGCATGAAGTGTCATTTGGAATGTATGGGAAAAGCATACTTGGCTATGATTTCAAAACCATATATACCCCCACAAGGTGGTCCGACAACTCCTGATGAAACCACAGAAGCTGAAAACAATCTGCGGACCAAGGAAGCTCTTCTAAGCGCATTGAATGACTCAGATCTCTCGAATGTCATTGACCTACCAACTGCATATGAGATCCTAACTAAACTGGAACTTCTGTATGAAGGAGATGAGTTTGTCAAAAGTGCAAGGTTGCAAAGTCTGAAAGGGAAATTTGAAAGATTAAAAATGAGAGATGATGAAAACATTACTACCTTTATGCCAAGAGTAAATGAGCTGGTATGTGGAATCAGAAATGCTGGTGGAACTCTAGATGAAAATGAGATTGTCTGCAAAATCCTAAGATCCCTTCCTGCTGCCTACAAAATCAAAGTTGCTGCCATTGATGAATTCAGAGCCCACACAACTGTCACAAGAGAACAATTGGCTGGCAAACTAGCTGCATTTGAAATGACCGAGTTTGGAGATGATCCACCCAAGACTGAGTCTGCTTTTAAAGCCAGTGCCTATGTGAAAGGCAAACAGAGATTTGATCCGGGTGAAAACTCATCAAGGAAAATGTCATGGTATGATCAAGCAAGAAGAGACATGGAAGAAGAAGAAGCAGAAACAGCTCAACTTGAAGCCCTCATTGCAAAGAGACTGCCAAGAGGATCCGGTAAGTATGAAGGAAAACTACCCTTTAAGTGTTTTAACTGCAATAAGATTGGTCATTTTGCCTCAAGATGTCCGGAGAGATCTGCAAGATCTAATACTCACAGACAAAGGTTTCAAAAGAATTGCTATTATGTTCATGAAGAAGATGACAATGAAGGAGTAACAGATGATGAATCAGATCCAGGAAGCAAATCCGGAAATGAGTGGGTGTTTATAGCCATCAAGGAAGAAGATTCCTTGCTCTCTGAATCTGTCAATCACAAAGTTGTTGAAAAAGCCTTGGCTGCTCAAGTGGAAGAAAAGGATGATTGGGTTATTGACAGTGGATGCTCTCACCATATGACTGGTGACAAGAATAAGTTCTTAGACTTGGAAAGATATGAAGGAGGAATGGTAAAGTTTGGTGACAATTCTGCTGGCAGAATCAGAGGTAGGGGAACTATTTCCTTTGATGGTAAGAGCAAAACAGGTAATGTACTATATGTTGAAGGATTGAAGCACAATCTTCTCAGTGTTGGTCAGTTAGTGGACAAAGGCTATGATCTCTGGTTCAAGAATGGAAAATGCAGAATCTTTACAAGCTCCGGAACTGAAATTGCATCCGGTACTCAGACAAGAGGTAACATCTTTCATCTGGTTGGTTCAAATAAAAGTTGTTTGTTTGTTCAAATTGATCAGAGTTGGTTATGGCATAGAAGAATGTGTCATGTAAATTTTGATAACATCATCAAAATAAGCAATACTCAGGCTGTGAGAGATCTTCCAAAGTTGATAAAACCTACAAACAGTGTGTGTAAAGAATGTCAGTTAGGCAAACAAAGCAGAGTCTCTTTTAAAAGCAAAGATCAGTCTTCTACCGGATTGTTGGAATTAGTACATACTGATCTATGTGGTCCGACAAGAATCAAGAGTCTGCAAGGTGATAGATATTTTATGTTGTTAATTGATGATCATTCCCGGATGATGTGGGTTACCTTTCTGAAAGAAAAATCAGAAGCTTTTGAGAAGTTCAAAATCTTCAAAGCTATGGTGGAGAATCAAACCGGATTGAAACTAAAGTGTCTAAGGTCTGATAGAGGTGGTGAATTTACATCTGGTGAATTCATTGACTTTTGTGAGAAACAGGGTATAAGGAGACAGTTGTCTGCTCCTAAGACTCCACAGCAGAATGGAGTAGTTGAGAGAAAGAACCGGACCATCCAGGAAGCTGCTAGGACAATGATGTTGGAAGCAAATGTTCCTCAAATGTTTTGGAAAGAAGCTATCAGCACTGCAGTCTACACTCTCAATCGAGTTCAAATCAGAAACAACACCGGTAAGACCCCCTATGAACTTTGGTTTGGCATCACTCCTACTGTGAAATATTTCAGGGTATTTGGTAGCAAGTGTTATATTAAAAGAGATGAAGATCTAGGAAAGTTTGATGCTAGAAGTGATGAAGGAATTTTCTTGGGCTACTCCACTCAAAGCAAAGCATATCGGTGTTACAATAAGAGATTGAGGAAGATGATAGAAAGTACCAATGTAAAGGTTGATGAAGGAATTGAGAAACCTTCAAGATTTTATGAATTTGATGAAGATGACCAAGATAGTGTTCAAGGAACTCAATCCTCTCCGGTGAAACAGAGTCAGCCTGATCCGGTAAATCAGGAAGAAGAGTTAGGTTTAAATGAGCCTGATCAAGAAACAGCAGTACTGGATACTCCCAAAATTCCAAGGTATGTAAAACTGAATCACTCTGAAGATCAGATCATAGGTGACAGAAGCAAAGGTGTACAAACTAGAAGGAATATTGCTCAAGATCAGAATGAATGTTGTCTGATTTCAAGGATTGAACCTAAAACAATAAATGAAGCCTGCAATGATGAAAATTGGACCAAAGCAATGGAAGATGAACTGATGCAAATTGAGAAAAATCATACTTGGGATCTTGTTCCCAGACCTAGAGACAGGAATGTAATTGGAACCAAGTGGGTCTTCCGGAACAAATTAAATGAAGCTGGTGAAGTAATCAGAAACAAAGCTAGATTGGTCTGCAAAGGCTACTCTCAAATAGAAGGAATTGACTTTGAAGAGACTTTTGCTCCGGTAGCAAGAATTGAAGCAGTCAGATTACTTCTTGCATTTGCTGCCTTCAAAGATTTCAAGGTATATCAGATGGATGTCAAGTCTGCCTTCCTAAATGGTGATCTGGAAGAAGAAGTCTACATTGAACAACCGGATGGATTTCAATTGTCTGATAGTAATGATATGGTCTGCAAGTTGAAGAAAGCTTTGTATGGATTGAAGCAAGCCCCAAGAGCATGGTATGAAAGGTTGGATAAGCATCTTGTGCAGATTGGATTCAACAAAGGTACTGCTGACAGCAACTTATATTTCAAAATTGATCATGAAAACATTCTGATTGTTGAAGTGTTTGTGGATGATATCATTTTTGGAGGAAGAGATAGTATGTGTAAAACTTTTGCAAATCAGATGAAAAGTGAGTTTGAAATGTCTATGCTTGGTGAAATGAATTTCTTCTTGGGTCTGCAAATTACTCAAACAAAAGAAGGGATCTTCATTTCTCAGACCAAATATGTGAAAGAATTGTTAAAGAAATTTGGTATGGAAGACTCAAAGCCTATGAACACTCCTATGGCAACCGGATGTAAGTTAAGCAAAGATGATGATTCTCCAAAGGCAGATCAGACAAAGTATAGATCAATGATTGGTGGATTGTTGTATCTCACTCAAACCAGACCAGATATAATGCAAGCTGTTGGTCTTGTGGCAAGATTCCAGGCTGATCCTAGAGAATCTCATGTTATGGCAATCAAAAGAATTTTTAGATACTTGAAAGGGACAGTTGAGTATGGTCTATGGTATCCTAGAGATCCGGATTTTTCTCTTCATGCTTACACAGATGCAGATTGGGCAGGAGATGTGGATGACCGGAAGAGCACTAGTGGTGGAGCATTCTTTTTGGGGAAGAGATTGGTTTCTTGGCTAAGCAAGAAACAAGATGCAATATCTCTGTCTACAACTGAAGCAGAATACATTGCAGCAGCAGGTAGTTGCACTCAAATCTTGTGGATGAAGCAGATGCTAAGAGACATCAAAGTTGAATATGAGGAGCCTATCACAATTTTCTGTGATAATTCAAGTGCAATTAATATTTCCAAGAATCCGGTATTGCATTCTAAGACTAAGCACATATCTATCAAATTTCACTTTTTGAGAGAACAAGTAAACAAGGAAGAAGTCAGATTGGAGTATGTTCCCTCCAAGGATCAGATTGCAGATATCTTTACAAAACCTCTTCCCAAGGACTCTTTTGAATATCTCCGGGAGAAGTTAGGGGTCATGGCCCCTCCGGTGATGAACTAAGATGCACTGATGTGCATCAGTCCGGTGGCTATCACAGTCATATCTTGTGATCCGGACTAATGGGGAGCTGCAACTAAGGGGGAGCAGCTGGTATTATTCTGATGCATGAGAGTTGCAAGTATGAGCCCTTTGCCATTGATGTCAAAGGGGGAGAGAAGACATGTGAAAAACAAGTGGTTGATGATCAAAGGGGGAGCAGCAAAGGAAGACATGTGAAGAGTTGTTGTTGATAGGGGGAGCTGTGACAGAAAAGAGAAGTTCTTGTCTTGATGGTTTTTCACATCATATGTTGCCATCAATGACAAAGGGGGAGATTGTTGCAAGTATGAGGTGAGCCATTGTTGTCATTGATGTCAACATACTCATACTGCATTGACAAGAAGGATTTGATGAGCTTTGTGCTGAGGATATTGAGAAAATTAGCCTCAGTCAGGAACAGTGAAGAACAGTGATGAGAAGAAGGTAAATATACTGTATAGGATGAGAACCGGAGGATGCGGATTAAAGGGTTAGTAGATATGAGTCTTGAGATGCTACAGTTAAGATTTCAGAGGTCCGCATGAAGATCTGAAGGAGTTATGGCTGCCGGTATAGAACCGGGTCCGGCAAGTATCCGGAGGTGACAGAGGATCACAAAAAGGTCCGGTGAGGTCCGGAATTGTATTATCATAATCTGTGGATTGGAAGGAGTGTTTTAGATGTCCTTGTGATGTGTCATACTGATTTGTGTGTGATTTGGAGGTCCGGAAGTACCTCTTGCATTATGACAGTGACGACAGACTGTGTTCTTGAAGTTCCGGATGAGGAAGACAAGAGATCCCAGTAAGCAGAGAAAGTGCGGATGTATCCGGACATTCAGACAGACTTGTGAAGGTTCTTGAATCATGTTTAGGTTGTGTTGTTGGTCCGCATTGATGGTAGAGCCCGGAATTGAAGTTACTCTTCCGGATGAAGTTATTGCTCTGTTTAGCCGACCGGATGAGTTGTTCATCCTGCGAATGTTCTTGTGATAGCCGACCGGATGTGTTATTCATCTTGCGGATACTCCTATGATTGTTTGCCGACTTAGATGCTTGTTCCTAAGTCGATGTCTTGTATAAATAATGATTTGTGAATTCATTTCAGTGTGTGGCATGTGGATGAGTATGGTGTAGCGAAGAAAGGTGCGAAAGGCAGAGCAGAGATTGTTGGGCTTAATTGGAACTGATCCGGACATGGTAGAGATGTCATTCTCCAGTTCAAGACTGTGATTTTTATCACTCTGTAGACAGTGTGTCTCCTTGTAGGCAGTGGGCCTCTTTGTGAGCAGTGTGCTCGGGCAGTGAGCCCTTATTGGCATGTGCCATTCATTTTTCTTTATTCTTCTAACAGAGAATAATTCTTGGGTTAATCACCCCGTGGTTTTTCCCTTAACCGGGTTTTCCACGTTAAAATCTTGGTGTTCAATGTGTTGATGCTTATCTACTCTTGTGTTTATGTATTGTGCTTCCATGAATGATTATTTGATATGCTGCTAACTAACAACAGAGAATAAAGTGTTTGAAATAGAACAAGTTCTATACAACTGATTCACCCCCCCCTCTCAGTTGTATGCCCTAGATCCAACACAATATTGTATTGCATTTCTCTTCTTGATTATTTAACTGGATTTATTTTAATAACAATAGTTAAATTATTAAAAATAGTATTATTGTATTTAGATAAGTGAATAAAAGAATTAAATATATTCATGTCATTCATGTGACAGTAAACTACTCAAAAGATATTATTGATTGTTTTAAATAGCATTTTTATTCTCTAATTTTATTGGTCGAATTATTCATGCAAACTGAAATAAAAACTTTAGTTCTAAACCTAAGAAGAGATCGCTAGAAATAGAGGAGATTAATGGGAATAAAACAAGGAGATATGGGTAGAAAGAGATACCCACAATTTGTAGCAGCATAAATTGGTTTTCCTAAGTGATAGAAGCAAAGGAGAATTGCAAGCCGCGGCAGGAGAGAGAAAGAGAGACATCAACAACTGCATACTCATTCTCGACCATGAATTTCCCAGGTTTTCTTCTTTGTTTTTTTTGCATGTAAATGGCATGGATGTGGCTGTCAATAGATGTTTTTATCTGCTTGTATATTGGGGGACTGTATTTACCAGGATCGATCTTTGTTTTTGCCTAAGTCATCCTCCTTTTGTGTCTACCTGGGTGACTTGTAATATTTCCTTCTTGCCAATGTTCTAACCTAGATCGACCTGTATGCTGGCCATCCCTCCTTTCTGGCCACTTATCTTATTTTGCCTAGCCATTTCTTCTATTTTTCTAGCCATTTTTGCTAAGGAAATTGCTTTCCTTACGGGCCATCAATCTTCCTTATGGCGGACTTGACTGTTCTTGGGCGATCTGTATAGATCGACCCCCACTTTTCTAGTTGTCACTAGTAGCTCTCCCAAACTATGGCAATTTATCTTAGTAGTTATGTGTAGCAAATTGCTTTATTTAGATCTTGAGTTTACTGTGAAAACGATGAGATATCTAAATCTCTAATTACTATTAAATTTATTCTTTCTCAGAAAATATGACTGTATTTCTTACCTTGGCTGAAAATAGTTTTAACTTAGAAAATTGACCTCCTTATGCTAAACATCAACCTCTAACAATTTAGACAAAAATCATATGTTCCTGTAGCTCATTTTCAGTTTTATATGTTCCTGTAGCAAATCCATTTTTATCTATGAATACTGAGGAACTAGTGTTGTAGCTATCTTTTATGACAATTGAAACGTATAAGTTCATGTAGCACTGTTAAAGTCTTGATAAAACATTATGTAACTACAAAAATTAGAGATAATAGTCTACTATTTTATTTTCCTTTGAATGCTGAAAACCTTTTATATTTACATTTTGACTAAGAACTGAAGTAAACTTTGTTCTCTGTTCACTGTCTTTATTCTTGCAACAGTTCCTATCGCAATTGTGACAGGAAGTCTGATTCTATTGTTTTCATTGTTTTTAAAACTTCCTGTCACAAGAATGACAGTAAGGTAGATTCATATTTTAGAAAGACTATTCTTGAAGATTTAATGGCTAAAATACCAGATTATAAAATTATATCAATTTGATAAACTTATGATTGCAATTGTATGTTCAAGAGATCGATTCTTGCTTGAAAGTGTATTTTTCCATAATTGATATTTTGGGAAAAGGGATTTGGGTTGATCAATTGAAAACTTGTACTTTCAATTCTTTACTTTATTTTCTTGCTTCTTGGGGAAAAAAGTAATTTTTATATAAGAATGTATTAGGTTACTTTTGGGACTAGGATGTTGAATGTGGATTTATCAGAGATGGCTTTTCCTCTTTTCAGGAATTGAACCAGGTGACTTATAAATGATTAGATCTAATCGGAATGACATTGAAATAGATGTTTATTGTCTAGAAAACTTATTTATTGATATCTCTGCCACATCCTATTGTGAGACAATTTTCTTTTAATGATTTAGAATTGTACATTCAGACATCAGGGTTGCATCGAGTGTTTGAGTCCCTCCTGCTAGTTGTTACCAGGTAGCTAGACATTTCATGCAGGGCTGGGTTTCCTTCATTTCATGAAGGGATCCAAGGAAGTGTAAATACTTCATGGTTGGGTGGAAAAGCACCTGGGCCATGTTCCTGTCTCTCAGCTTGTAGGTGGTGGACCACTTGGTTCATGTGGCTAAAGAGTGTATTGATTTATTTATTATTGTTGTACATGTTGATTGTACCCTATATTGGATGTATCATGGCATGCTTACACATGGATTTATGTATATTATTTTATAGTGCTTGTTACCTAGATTAAGCACGCAATTTGTAAGATTTAATGACATTGAGATTCATATTTATGAGATTATCTTTTATTTGAGATATTCTGATTAAGCAGATTAATACACCTTTTATCTTTGAAATGTTGTATCTAAGTGGATTATTTACATCTTTTTATTTTGGTTATTGAGATGTTTTATTTAAGTGGATTATTTACTTCATTTACTTTTGGGTTGGTTTAAATGCTTTTTTCATGACTTGTGAGGCTTTACATTTGGTATTAGAGCTCTAGGTTTAACACTAGGGCCTTTATTTTTGGGACTATTGTGCTAACGTTGTGAACTCTATACAACTTATCCATCATGAATACTAGAAACATTGATTGTGGTGACAGATTAGGAAGTAGTCGAGGTAGAGGATCATGTGGAGGTGCACATGGAGGTGCTCGTCATGGTCAAACTGTTGGGGATCGTGGAGATGCCAGTAATGACCAAGATGGAAGATTTGTCCGTATTCTTGATCTCTTGACCTGACGGGACACAAGGATGAATACTCTTGAGCAGGAGATCAGAGGAATTCCTAGAGGTCAAAATGCTAATGAAAACCCAAGGGTTGAGGTACAAAATGAGAATCCAAGGATATAAGTTCAAGTTCCTGAAGTTGGAGCTATTGTTGATAATCAAGCAAAGATAGCGGAAGAATTGGGGAAAGACCTCAAGAAAGTATCACCGCCAAAATTTGATGGAAAGACAATTGGAGATGGAGTTGAGTCCTAGATAATAGAAATGGAGAAATACTTTGGACTCCAAAACCTTTCAGATCACATGAAAGCAATGTGGGGATCTTACCAGTTGACTGGAGAAGCAACAACATTGTGGGATAATGAGAAGGCAGATAAGAAGCTGTTACCTGGTAAAATAACTTGGGAGATTTTCTTGCAATTGATTAGAAAAAGATGGTTACCACAGTTATTCTTCGATAAGAAGATGACAGAGTTTTAGAATGTGATTCAAGGAGGTATGTCCGTAACCAGTTATTGGGAAAGGTTTTCTCATCTACTTAAGTATATGCCATAGTATCAGACAGATGAGAGATTTTGGATCAGAAAGTTTATTTTGGGATTAAGGTCACAGATTGGAGATGAGGTAGACATTCATAACCCACTCACTATGGATGCCTCTTTTGAGAAAGAAATAAAGCAAGAGCAGAGGTTGTAGCAGATAACAAATTACCATAAGCAAAGAGATGCTAAGTTTTCAAATAAGAAACCATAGAATAATCAGAAGAACTATCAATAGAATAAAGGCAATAATAGACAGATCAGGAATCTGAAAAGAGGTAATAATTCTCAGGATGGAAATGGTGGAAACAAAAGAGGTGGCCATAACAACATAAACAATAATCATAGAGAAAGAGCTGAAGGACTGAGAGCACCTAAGGGTGGATGTTACAACTATGGAGGAGAGCATTATGCAAATGCATGTCCACATAAAAGAGGAAACAAGAATTAGCAAGGAGCATTGCAACATCAGATTCATGCCACAGCGGATAATCGGCAAGAAGATTTTCAAGTAGCACCTATTTAGTTCCAAGGTAATCTCTATGGACTACCTATTTCTATTTTGATTGATACTGGTGCCACATAATGTTTTGTAGATCCTAGAGTAGTATCTAAGTTATCTATTAGACCTAGACATATGGAAAACTCTTAGATGGTACAATACGACAATAGTACAAATAAGAGGGTAGACTCATGTCTGGCATGTAGTGAATTAGAGCTTCCTAGTTTTCAAACGCAAGTAAATATGTATGTAGCACCTTTAGTCTCTTATGATGTAATTCTGGGAATCAATTGGTTAACTAAACATAAGTCTCTAGTAAACTGTGAAGACAAGGTTGTTAGATGTTTGGATGACCTAGGGAATCAAGTGGAAATTAATCGATCTAAAAGATCTTTAGCACTTAGACAAATCTCGGCTATGCAATTGAAGAAAGAAAGAGGAAATGATGTAGGAGCATCCCTGGTTCAAGAGCAAACTTGCATCAACCCAAAAAAATTTGCATTTCATTTTGTTTGCAGTTCAGTTTGTTTCTTTTCAGTTCAATTCAGGCAGTTCAGTCAGAAGCAAATTCTGTATTTTGGTCCAATAGCATTTTCAGATCTTGTGGAGATGGATTTAGCATCTACATCATATCTAGAATTTAGAGATTTGCATGTTAATACCAGAAAGATATCGCTATCAAAAGTTGACTGTTTCTCAGAGCAAAGCATCCTGATATTCACTGGCAACCAACTGAAGGAGAAACTTGCAAAAGCATTTCCTGATCTTTGGAGCCTAATGACACATCATTCATTGTTCTTTGGTTCATGTCTGACCTTCCTCAGAGATCTGCACATCATTCCATTCATTTTTCAGAAGTGTTCTATGCATTTAGGTCTGACCTATTTGTGTACGCATGTTACATCTCTTCTTTGGAATTTGTGATCTTCCTTGGCCGACGCGGAGGAATATATTGGTCCAGAGATGATATATATTGATGTAATAGACCCTTAGGAAAGTAGTTAACACAGTTCTCATGATTTAGAAGATTGATAGTTTAGATTTTCTACAAGGAGATTCAAAGCCTTATCTTGCACATGTATGTAATCAGTCCTGTGAGCCCTAATTGTAAGCCCACATGTTGTCGGCTGATCTATATTTAAATTCTATGATATAATGAATGACTAAATTTGCATTTGTTCCATTTCTTTGAGTTTTTCCATTGTGTTTACTCTTGCTACACGGTCTGGATAGTTCATTTTATGAACCCTCCTACCGTGACTGCACCAAGTGGTATCAAAGTGAAAGTTTAAATCTTTGGGAGCAAATTGAGCGAAGTTGGCGAAGGAATTCTGTAAGATCTTGTGGTGGATAGATCACTGAATTGAGGTAGGCTACTTGTGTTGCAACCGATTGCCGATTGTGAGGCAATTGTCACCTTATAGCTGGATCACCGAACCTGAGGTAGTTTACACTTGATCCTAGGAAGAATGCCACCGAGGAGAGTTGTTGTTGGAACAATGGCTAGTAGAATAGATGAGATGATGGAGATAATGAAAACAATGCGAATTCGGTTGGAAGTTGTTGAAGAAGATAGGTGAAGAGGATTAACACTGAGATCTAATATTGAAAATGATGATGAAGAAGAAACTCAACCTGTTGAACAAGCTGGTGAAACCATAGAAGGTGATGAAGAAGAAGAATCAGATCAAGTAAAGATGTTGCAAGCTATTTCAAAAATTGGAAAAAGACCTAGAATTGATGTGCCAAACCATACTGGTAATTTGAACCCTGAAGAATTGATTGAGTGGTAATGACATGGAAGAATACTTTGAATATGAAGAAGTTGAAGATTCAGAGAAGGTAAAGTTTGCAAAGACAAAGTTGAAAGGACATGCGGCTATATGGTGGAAAGAAGTTCAGATGGAAAGAAATAGAAGAGGAAAAGAAAAGATTACAAAATGGGACCGAATGGTGACAAAGTTGAAGAATCAGTTTATACCTGCTGACTATGAGTTGGAGCTGTTGAAAAGATTTCAAAACCTGAGACAAAAGGAGAAATCTGTGAAGGAGTATACTGAAGAATTTCATAAGATGATCATAAGGATAGGACATAGTGAAGCAAGCAAGGAGAAAGTGGATAGATAGATCAATGGGCTGAGATTGAACATTCAAGAAAAACTAAGTTTGGTGAGGATGACATCTTTGGAAGAAGCATATCAGTTTGCCCTGAAGGTTGAAGAGAAGCTGAATAAGAGACATGATCAGAGACAAAGAGGTAGAGGAGGTAAATTCCAAAGAGGTAGAACATTTTCCAGAGGAGACAGATTATATTCGGAGCAAAACAAGTTTGACAGCCCATTGAAGAAGGATGACAGAGATAACAATGCTTACCAAAGAGATGACAGAAATTTTTACCAGAGGAAACCCTAGTGCATACTGGAATGAAGGATATGGAAGAGAAGGAAGAGGATTTGATAAGAGAACATTAAGAGGAACTTGTTTCAAATGTGGAGGTGAAGGACATAGAGCATTTGAATGTAATCAGGGTAGTACAAGTAAGAGGACATAAAACAGTGGAAGAGCAGCCTATGTTGAAGAGGAACCTATTGGATCACCTAGTTCTATTGGTAAACCAGAGAAAGGAGAGTCACTTATGATGAGAAGAGCACTATTTCAAGAAGAAGTAAATGAGGAACCACCGTAGAGGAAGAGTTTGTTTGGGACAAGATGCAAATAAGGAGGTAAGTGTTGTAAAGTTGTGATTGATAGTGGTAGTTCAGATAACCTAGTTTTAGAGGAGATGGTGACTAAGCTAAAGTTGGAAAGATTGAAACACTCTAAGCCATATCAGATAGAATGGATTCAAGATGATCATAAGGTACTAGTGAGTGAACAATGTTTAGTGAAATTTCATAGTGGATCTTATCATGATGAAGTCTTGTGTGATATTATGCCTATGGATGTTTGTCATATCTTGTTGGGTAGACCTTAGAAAAGCTATACATGATGGGAGAAAGAATACATACACTATAATAGAAAATGGAAAGAGAATTACTTTGATTCCTTTGGAGGATGATCCTAAAGATGTGGTATGTGGGAATGCTAGAATCTGTTTGGTAGATGGAAGGAAATTTCTAGATGGTTTGAGACATGAGAATATGTGTTATGCCTTGATTCCTAAGAAGCCTGAAACATTGAGGAAAGAGACTAAAGAAGAACAACCAGAGGAGATAAGGGAGTTGTTGACAGAGTATGAAGACATCATATCATATAATGTGCCTGATGGATTGCCACCTATAAGGAGTATCAGTCATCACATGGATCTTATACCGGGAGCAAGTTTGCCTAATAAAGCAACACACTGAATGACACTGACAGAGAATGAAGAATTGAATAGACAAATACAAGAGTTGTTGAGGAAAGATTTGATCAAAGAAATCTTGAATCCTTGTGTAGTACCTATAGTGTTTGCACTGAAGAAGGATGGGGAATGGAGAATGTGTACTAATTCTAGAGCAATAAACAAGATCACAGTTAAGTATAGATTTCCTTTACCTAG
The DNA here is from genome assembly GCA_027924645.1 of Cunninghamia lanceolata. Taxonomy (NCBI): domain Eukaryota; kingdom Viridiplantae; phylum Streptophyta; class Pinopsida; order Cupressales; family Cupressaceae; genus Cunninghamia; species Cunninghamia lanceolata. The sequence goes on from BSBN01001608.1 coordinate 797,321, forward strand.
GATGGATGATATCATGGATTGTTTGAGTGGAGCAAGATATTTCACAAAGATAGACTTGAAGAGTGGATACCATCAGATCAGAATTAGAGAAGGAGATGAATGAAAGACTATTTTTAAGACAAATGAATGATTGTATGAGTGGTTAGTGATGCCTTTTGGATTAACAAATGCATTAAGTACTTTCATGAGATTGATGAATGAAATTCTAAAGAAATTCTTGGGTAAGTTTATGATTGTATACTTGGATGATATTCTATTTTTTAGTAAGACAAAGGAGGAACATTTGTGACATATTAGACAAGTTTTGGAGAGACTGAGAGAAGATAAATTGTTGATAAACATCAAGAAGTGTAGTTTCATGAAGGAAGAGTTGGTGTACTTGGGATTTGTGATTTCTGCGGAAGGATTGAAGATGGACCCTAAGAAAGTGAGAGCAATTGTTGAATGGCCTACACTGGAGAGCATTGGAGAGGTTAGATCATTTCATGGATTGGCTAGTTTCTACTGGAAGTTCATCAAAAATTTTAGTTCAAATTGTAATCCTATGACAAAGACAATGAGAGGTGACAGAAAAGACTTTAAGTGGACATCTGGATCAGATAAAAGTTTATGTTGTTGAAGCAGAAAGTGATAGAGCAACCTATTTTGGCATTACCAGATTTCAATAAGGTATTTCAAGTTGATTGTGATGCAAGTGGTAATGCAATTGGAGTAGTATTAAGTCAAGAAGGTAGACTTGTAGAATATTTCAGTGAAAAATTGAATGATGCAAGGAGAAGATATTCAATTTATGATCAGGAGTTCTATGCCATAATTCAAGCCTTGAAGAAGTGGAGACATTATGTGTTACCTAAGGAGTTTGTGTTGTATACAAATCATCAAGCTTTGCAATATTTGAACAGTCAAGGTAAGCTAAATAAGAGACATATGAGGTGGGTAGAGTTCATGCAAAGTTATAGTTTTGTGTTGAAACATAGGAGTGGTAAATCAAACAAAGTTGTTGATGCATTGAGTAGAAGAAGAAACTTGTTGACAGAAATGAGAGTTGAAGTGTTGGGTTTTGATGAATTAAAGAACATGTATGAGGGAGACACTGATTTTGTAGAACCTTGGAAAGCATGTAAAGAACTTGTTGTGAGAGATAGGAGTAAGTGGTTGGACTATTTCATTCAAGAAGATATGTTGTTTAAAGGAAGTCAGTTGTGCATACCTAGAAGCTCGATGAGAGATAATTTGATCAAAGAAAAGCATAGTGGTGGATTGGCAGGACATTTTGGCTTTGATAAGACAATGGCTTTGGTGAGTGAAAATTCCTTTTGGCCTCAGATACATAAGGATGTTTGAAGACTTGTGCAGAGTTGTAGAGTTTGTCAAGTTGCAAAAGGGAGTAGTAAAAACACTGGATTGTATAAACCTTTGACAATACCGAAGAGATCTTGGGAAGACATAAGCATGGATTTTGTGATGGGATTGCCTAAGACACAAAGAGGACAAGATTCAATATTTGTAGTGGTTGATAGGTTTTCAAAGATGGCTCATTTCATAACTTGTAAGAAAACAACTGATGTAGTGCATGTAGCAGACCTATTTTTCGAGGAGATTGTGCAATTACATGGATTACCTAAGAGTATATTTTCAAACAGAGATACAAAGTTTGTTGGATACTTTTGGAGGACACTTTAGAAGAAGATGAAGACAAATTTGAAGTTTAATTCATCTTTTCATCCACAGATAGATAGATAGAAAGAGGTAGTGAATAGGAGTTTGCGAAACTTGTTGAGATGTTTGGTTGGAGAAAAGATAGGAAGTTGGGATTTGATTCTTTCACAAAAAGAGTTTTCATACAATAATTTAATAAATAGGAGTACCAAAAGAACAACTTTTGAGATTGTGACCAGAGTGAATCCTAGAGGAGTTGTAGAATTGAGAGATATCAGTGTAGAGGAAAAGAGGAGTGCAGAAGTAGAAAAATTTGCAGATCACATGAAGGCACTGCATAATTAGGTGAAGAAACATTTGGAGGATATGAATAGTAAGTATAAGGAAAAGGAAGATGAGAAGAGAAGACATAAGGAATTTGAAGTGAGAGATGAAGTGATGGTATATTTGAGAAAATAAAGATTTCCAGTTGGGACTTATAACAAGTTGAAGATGAAGAAGTTTGGACTTTGTAGGATACTCAAGAAATTTGATTCAGGAAATGCATATGAAGTAGAATTACCAGAGACATTGGGTATATCACCTATTTTCAACATTCCAGATCTTTATCAGTATCATGAAGCAGAATTCAGACAGCATGGAAGAAGACTTGAAGAAGCAGTTACCACAACAAGCACCAGAGAAGATTGAAGACATTTTGGACAACAGAGTTGGACGTAGCACCAAAGGAAGACAATACAAGAATATCTTGTGAAGTGGAAAGGCAGACCAGAAGAAGACTCATCATGGATTTCTCAAGCTGAGGTGGACCGTCTTGGTTCTCCCCTAGCCCCAACAAAGTGAGGGACTCACTTTTTCAATAACCCTGAATGTCTGATGTAGGAGCATCCCTGGTTCAAGAGCAATCTTGCATCAACCAAAAAACATTTGCATTTCATTTTGTTTGTAGTTCAGTTTGTTTCTTTTCAGTTCAGTTCAGGCAATTCAGTCAGAAGTAGATTCTTTATTTTGGTCTAGTAGCATTTTCAGATCATGTGGAGCTAGATTTAGCATCTAAATTCATTCATCTACATCTTATATATAATTTAGAGATCCGCATGTTATTACCGAAAAGATATCACTATCAGAAGTTGACTGTTTCTCATAGCAGAGCATCCTGATATTCACTGGCAACCAGCTAAAGGAGAAACTTGTGAAAGCATTTCCTAATCTTTGGAGCCTAATGACACATCATTCATTGTTCTTTGGTTCATGGCCGACCTTCCTCAGAGATCCGTGCATCATTCCATTCATTTTTCAGAAGTGTTCTATGCATTTAGGTCCAACCTATCTATGTACACACGTTACATCTCTTCTTTGGAATTTGTGATCTTCCTTGGCCGACGCAGAGGAATCTATTGGTCCAGAGATGATATATATTGATGTAATAGACCCTTAGGAAAGCAGTTAACATAGTTCTCATGATTTAGAAGATTGATAGTTTGGATTTTCTATGAGGAGCTTTAAAGCTTTATCTTGCACATGTATGTAATCAGGCCTGCGAGCCCTAATTGTAAGCTCGCATGTTGCCAGCCGATCTCTATTTGAATTCTATGATATATTGAATGATAGAATTTGCATTTGTTCCATTTCTTTGAGTTGTTTCCATTGTTTTTACTCTTTCTACATGGTCTAGATAGTTCATTATGTGAACTCTCCTACCGTGACTGCACCAGGAAAGGATGTGCCATTTATGTTGTCCAAGTAAAGGACTTTGACAAAGAAGAACCAGTGTTCAATGACTATCCAATCCTTAGAGATTTTAGAGATGTATTCCCTGTAGAGTTGATAGAGTTGCCACCAAAGAGAGAATTTGACTTCTCAATTGACTTGCTACCAGGGACTGAGCCACAATCTAAGGCACCCTACATAATGACTACTACAGAGTTGTATGAGCTTAAGGCACAATTGCAGGAGTTGCTAAATCAAGGGTTCATTAGACCTAGTGTGTCACCATGGGGCGCATTAGTCATTTTTGTAAAGAAGGATGGTACTTTGAGATTATGCATTGATTATAGGATGCTTAACAAAGCTACTATAAAGAACAAGTATCCACTTCCAAGAATAGATGAGCTCTTTGATCCGGTTATCACCAATTGCGGATTAATGATGATGATATCTCTAAAACAACTTTTATGACTTGATATGGTCACTATGAGTTCACAGTAGTACCATTTGGGTTGACTAATGCTCTAGCAGCTTTCATGAATTTGATGAATAGCATTTTCAAAGATTGTTTAGATGATTTTGTGTTGATCTTCCTTGATGACATATTGATATATTCTAAATCAGTGGAAGAGCATGAAAGGCATTTGAGAATTGTTTTGCAGCATTTGAGAGAGAGAAAGCTTTATGGTAAATTATCTAAGTGTACATTCTTTCAAGATAATGTAAACTACCTTGGTCATGTGATCTCAATAGAAGGGATTACACTTGATCCTGAGAAGATAAAAGCAATAATGGAATGGCCTACACCACCAAGTGTGACATAAGTCAGAAGTTTTATGGGACATGTAGGTTATTATAGAAAGTTTGTGGAAGGTTTCTCAACCATAGCAACACCAATTACCACACTAAAAAAGAAGGGTAAGAAATTTGAATGGACCGAAAGGTGTGAGCAAGCTTTCCAAGTGTTAAAGGAAAATCTCACAACTGCTCCTATCTTGACCATACCAGATCCTAAGGGCACTTTATAGTTATAACAGATGCTTTGGGGGAAGGATTAGGAGGAGTATCGATGTAGAATGAGAAATTGGTTGCTTATGAGTCAAGAAAGTTAAAGCAACATGAGTTCAACTATGTACTACATGATCTTGAGTTAGTTTCCATAGTTCATGCACTTCAAATGTGGAGGCATTATCTTCTAGGTAAGCCCTTTGAGTTAAAGAAAGATCATCTAGGGCTCAAGTATATATTTACTCAACCTAACCTTAATGCATGACATAGAAGATGGTTAGAATTCCTTATTGAGTATGACTTTGGAATTGAGTATATAAAAGGAAAGGAGAATAGAGTAGCATATGCTCTTAGTAGGAGAAGACATCTGGCTGCCATTGTTACCATGAGATCCGATTTGAAGTAGAAAGTGATTCAGAATCTTCAAGGGGATGAGTATTATGAAAGAGTAAAGAAAGCTTTGGAAGTAGACCCCTTAGATCACAGGTTTGATGGTTATGTGATTGAATCAGATGGACTTTTGAGATTTCAAGGAAGAATGTATATTCCTAAATTAGGAGAGTTGAGGAAGTTAGTGCTTGAAGAGATTCACAATGCACCTTATTCAGGTCACCCTAGAGTGACAAAGATGGTCGAAGGTTTGAAACCTTTATACTTTTGGCCTAGACTTAAGAGGGATGTGACAGAATTTGTAGCTTGATGTTTGGAATGCCAACGAGTCAAGGCTGAACATGTGCATCGAGCAAGTTTGTTGTATCTGCATAGTATCCCTGAGCACAAGTGGCAAGTGATAAGCATGGATTTTATTCAAGGGTTGCCTATGTCTAAGAATAGGCATGATGTCATCTTAGTAGTTGTGGACAAGTTGACAAAGGTAGCACATTTTTTTTGGGGAATCTCTCAGATGGTTCTATGGTCTTAGCTAAGAAGTTTGTTTAGGAGATTTTTTGATTGTATGGAGTGCTTGAGACGATCATTTCATATCAAGACACTCGCATGACATCTAGATTTTGGATAACTCTTAATGTAGCTTTGGGTACAAAGTTGAATTTTAGTTCGTCTTATCATCCTCAAATAGATGGTCAAATAGAAAGAGTAAATCAGGTGGTAGAAGACCTTCTCCAAGTGTATTGTATGGATCAGTAGTATAAATGGGAGGAGTATCTTCCATTGGTATACTTTGCATACAACAATTCATACCATGCATCTTTGGGAATGGCACCTTTCAAAGCTCTTTATGGGCGTAGGTATTGAACACCTATCAGTTGGGATAAGGTGGAGGATAGATTAGTGATTGGTCCTAAAATGTTAAGAGAAATGGATGACCAGATGAAGTTAATCAAGGAGAAGTTGAAACAAGCTTCAAATCATCAAAAGCGTTATGCAGATAAGAATAGAACTCCTAGAAAATTTTCAATTGGTGACAAAGTCTTTTTGAAGGTCAGACCTCATAAGAGTTCAGTATCATTTGGCAAAGTGTCCAAACTTGCTCCTCATTTTGTAGGACCGTTCAAAGTTCTGGAAGTGATTAATCCTGTAGCTTATAGACTTGCGCTACCACCTGCACTTGCCAGAATCCATAATGTTTTTCATGTGTCATTACTTAAGCTTTATCATCTTGATGCATCACATATTCTTGATTGGCATGCTTTACAAGTTCAGGATCTAGGAGTGGTGCTGGTGGAGCCTACTCAAATTCTAGGAAAGCACAACATTAAGTTGTGTAGTAGAGATGTGGTGCAATATAAGGTCCAATGGGATCAGTATTCTGAGGACAGTGCCACATGGGAGGATGCAGAGGAGATTGATAGATCTTTTCCTCATTTGAGGATATAGCATAGATTATGATACTTTGAGTTCAGTTATTGCTTGATACTTTAAGTTGTTGTTATGATCTTTTGATACTTGAGTTGATGTTATTGTTTTATGACACCTTGATACTTTATTGGTGGTTAATGGATACTTTATTATTTTGATGTTTAATAAGACATCGGTATGATGTCTATTCCAAGTGGGGAAGGATGTCACGTCTAATTTTTATGAACAATATGATTATTCTAGTTTAGTAAACAATTATTGTGATTGACTTTTACCTTAAGTAATTCTGCATGCGTGAAGGTAATTATTATATATTATATTGATGAAAATTAGAAATTGATTTAAATGTTAAATATTGTAGATATGATTACAATGATTTGCCTTGGCTATGTTTTGGAGACACTAACCTATTGACGTCGAGTTGATTACGAATGGATGCAGGTACTCATCGAAGATGAGAGCATGGTTGAGGGAGAAGTGTTCTAGCCACTTGGCAAGAACTGATGGATGGATTACCCTGATGCAATCACACACATCATGTAGTTGCATATGCATTATTGAATGGCTTTTCATGCATTAATATGTGGTTATTAATCGTTTCTGAATGCATGATGTGATTACTTAAATTTAATGTCTTTTGGAAATATATTCAAATGAAGTATTGTATGCTATTTAAATAAATAATAAAATATTGTTTATAGATGTTTGGAAGACAATATGTTCCTTAAAAATAAATAAATATATTAAAATATATATATAAATATGCAATATTGTATTGCATTTCTCTTCTTGATTATTTAATTGGATTTGTTTTAATAACAATAGTTAAATTAATTATAAAATAGTGGCCAACATAATACACAATTATTTGAAATGGGCTGAAGGTCGTTTGGCTATGAATCCCTTGCTGGATGACTCACACCCTGGTGATGATGTGCTACAGAAGGAGGGAGCCCTGGCGTCTGGTGGGGGTCGGGTGACTACTGCGGTCGGGCAAGGAATTTCCTTTGTGATAGTAGGTGCTAGGGATCAGGCCCTCAAGGATTCGATTAATGTCTTAGATTTGAGTGGTGGGATTGTTGCTATTCACGGGCCTACTGAGGAGATTTAGGCTCCTGGGGGCCCAAATAAATCTTTCTCTACCACTGTGACTAGTTCTAGCTCTCAGTCTTGCTCTCCCTGGCTCAGTTCTCGGCCTATCCCTTGTGCCTGGGAGTCCCTGGTGGTGGTGTGTGGACCTGAGGTCACTGAAAATGAAGATTTTTATCACAATATTGGTGTGATCTGCAAATTTAATGGACTTTGGCCCTCTTTTCCTAATCTCCACAATAGGGTGTTGGAGTCTTGGAAACCACTGGTTGAAGGTAAGATTGAGTTGTTTCCCTCTGCAAGAGGATTTTTTATTGTGACATTTGCTTCTTCGGAGTAGCGAGACTTAGTGCTCGATGGCAGGGTTTGGCTGTGGGGGGAGCACTCCCTCTTCATCAAACCGTAGACTCTCTCCTTCAATCCACTAATTGAGCCGCTCAATATTAGACCTCTTGGGGTCCGTCTCCCAAATCTCCCACTCCAATTCTGGGAGGATACTTGTTATGAGAGCATTGGTAATGCTCTTGGCCACTTCTTTAAGGTTGATTCTACAACCTTCTTCATGGGGCATTCCATGGTTGCTCGCATCCTTATGGACATTGACATTTTTAAACCCCTTCATGGGGATGTGGTCTTGATGGTAGGGGAAAGGCCTTGGAAACAACTTTTGGATTATGAGGGTATTCCTTTTAGATGCACCGGTCATTTGGCCTCTAGCTGTCCTCTCTCACAGTGCAAGGGGATTGCTACTTGGTGGAAGGATGCTCTCATGGATCACCTGACAATCAGTGCTATGCCGGAGGATTGTTTGTCTCATGGGGATGGTTCCTCTATGGAGTTGGAGCTTTTTGCTACTCCTGTTGCTTTTACTTCTTCTGTTGTTGATGTGTCTCCCATGTTTGGGGTTGTTGCTACTATTGGTATGCTATTTGTTGGTGTGCCATCTATTGTTGGTGTGTCATCTGAGGCAGGGGCTGCTGTTGTTGCTGGTGTGTCATCTTGCATGCTGTCTGAGGTAGGGGCTATTATTGTTTCTTGTGGGCTATCTGCAGCTGGGGGTGTTGTTGTTCCCTCTTTTTGTGAGACCTCCTTGGTTGAGGCATTGGGTGAGGTTCCCCTCTCACCTTGTTCAGAGGATTTGGATTTGGTTGACTCTTGGACTGTGGTCCAGAGAAAAAAGAAAGGACTCCTCGGTTCTATTGCACCTTTGCGTCCTCAGGTTTGGGGAGTGAGGCTTACTAGCTCAGGATCTATTGTGTAGATCCTCTGGTTGGTTTTTGTTTTTCAGCAAGGCTGTTGTGCCTATGCTACTGGTCTTTTTTCTGTGTTGTCTGAGTACTGTTAGTGCTCTGTTGTCATGCCCCCTGGGCTTAGTTTTGTAATAGGGCTTGGCACCCTTGTTTTGTTGCTTATCTAATAAAAAACAATAGTTAAATTATTAAAAATAGTTTTATTGTATTTAGATAAGTGAATAAAAGAATTAAATATATTCCTGTCATTCATGGGACAATAAACTACTCAAAAGATATTATTGATTGTTTTAAATAGCATTTTTATTCTCTAATTTTATTGGTCAAATTATTCATGCAAACTGAAATACAAACTTTAGTTCTAAACCTAAGAAGAGATAGCTAGAAATAGAGGAGATTAATGGGAATAAAACAAGGAGATCTGGCTAGAAAGAGATACCCACAATTTGCAGTAGCGTGAACTAGTTTTCCTGAACGATAGAAGCAAAGGAGAATTGTAGGCCACAAAGAGAAAGAGAGATAGCAACATCAACTGCATACTCATCCTCGACCACAAATTTCCTAGGTTTTCTTCTTTATTTTGTTTGTGTTTAAATGGCGTGGTTGTGGTTGTCAATAGATGTTTTTATCTACTTGTATATTGGGCAACTGTATTTACCAGGCTCGATCTTTGTTTTTGCCTAAGCTGTCCTCCTCTTGTATCTACCTGGGCGACTTGTAATATTTCTTCTTGCTAGTGTTCTAACCCAGATCGACCTGTATGCTGGTCGTCCCTCCTTTTTGGCCACTTATCTTATTTTGCCTGGCCATTTCTTCTATTTTTCTGGATGCTTATTCTTTCTGGCCATTTTTGCTAAGGAAATTGCTTTCCTTGCTGGCCGTCAACCTTCCTTATGGCCAACTTGACTATTCTGGGGTGATCTGTATAGATCAACCCCCACTTTTCTAGTTGTCACCAGTAACTCTCCCAAACTATGGCAATTTATCTCAATAGTTATGCCTAACAGATCACTTTATTTAGATCTTGAATTTACTACGAATATGATTAGATATCCGAATCTCTAATTATTGTTAAATTTATTCTTTCTCAGAAAATATATGACTATATTTCTTACCTTGGCTGAAAATAGTTTTAACTTAGAAAATTGACCTCCTTATGTTAAACATCAACCTCTGACAATTTAGACAAAAATCATATGTTCCTATAGCTTCATTTTCAATTTTATATGTTCCTGTAGAAAATCTATTTTTATCTATGAATATTGAGGAACTAGTGTTGTAGCTATCTTTTATGACAATTGAAACTTATAAGTTCATGTAGCACTGTTAAAGACTTGATAAAATATTATGTAACTAAAAAAATCAGAGACAATAGACACTATTTTATTTTCCTTTGAATGCTGAAAACCTTTTATATTTACATTTTGATTGAGAACTGAAGTAAACTTTGTTCTCTATTCACTATCTTTATTCCTGCAACAGTTCCTGTCGCAACTGCGATAGGAAGTCTGATTCTATTGTATTCATTATTTTTAAAACTTCCTGTCACAAGAATGATGTAGTAAGGTAGATTCATATTTTAGAAAGACTATTCTTGAAGATTTAATGGCTGAAATACTCGATTAGAAAATTATATCAATTTGATAAACTTATGATTGCAATTGTATGTTCAAGAGATCGATTCTTGCTTGAAAGTGTATTTTTCCGTAATTGATATTTGGGAAAAGGGATTTGGGTTGATCAATTGAAAACTTGTACTTTCAATTCTTTACTTTATTTTCTTGCTTCTTGGGGAAAGAAATAGTTTTTATATAGGAATGTATTGGGTTACTTTTGGGACTAGGATCCTGAATGTGGATTTATCAAAGATGGTTTTTCCTCTTTTCGGGAATTGAACTAGGTTACTTATAAATGATTAGATCTAATCGAAATGACATTGAAATAGATGTTTATTGTCTAGAAAACTTATTTATTGATATCTCTGCCACATTCTATTGTTAGACAATTTGCTTTTCATGATTTAGAATTGCACATTTAGACATCAGGGTTGCATCGGGTGTTTCCCACCTACCAGTTGTTACCAAGTAGCTAGACATTTCGTGCAGGGTTGGGTTTCCTTCATTTTATGAAGGGATCCGGGGAAGTGTAAATACTTCATGGTTGGGTAGAAAAACACTTAGGCCATGTTCCTATCTCTCAGCTTGCAGGTGGTGGACCACTTGGTTCGTGTGGCTGAAGAGTGTATTGATTTATTTATTATTGTTGTACATGTTGATTGTACCCTATATTGGATGTATCATGGCATGCTTGCACATGGATTTATGTATATTATTTTATAGTGCTTGTTACCTAGATTAAGCACGCAATTTGTAAGATTTAATGACATTGAGATTCATATTTATGAGATTATCTTTTATTTGAGATATTGTGATTAAGAAGATTAATTACACCTTTTATCTTTGAAATGTTGTATCTAAGTGGATTATTTACATCTTTTTATTTTGGTTATTGAGATGTTGTATTTAAGTGGATTTTTTACTTCATTCACTTTTGGGTTGGTTTAAATGCTTTTTTCATGACTTGTGAGGCCTTACATCAATAAGAATTGTAATGCAAGATATTATTATGCAATACTCTTGTACATGATCTAAGAAGTTGTATGTATTGGATGCCTAAGTCATCCTTATATTTACTAGGCTAAACTATGTATTCATTGTCTTGTTTTTCTTATGTATTAAGAATGATAGTATATATTATATTAAATGAGGGTGAATGAGTAGTTGGGTAGTTACAAGATTGCTTGCAACTTTGAGGAATGTTGACTTCATTGATGAGACTCCTCTATGTCACTAATATCTAGGAATGGTGTTGTAATTGTTTGTATAAAAAATAATATGTAAGGATAGATGCCACTAAATGTGTGTGATAAGATTAGAGAGGAGTTAGACTATCATGTTACCACTACATGTTGTGCATGTGATGATGGGGATGCTGATAGAATTGCAAAATCCATACATTAATGTTGATAAATTTATGCATGACTAAGTGCCCCAAATCCTTTTAGATAAAAAGAGTCTTTCTTACCTTTAAGATTAAATTTATCTTCAATATTCAACATATAATGGTAGGTAGTAGCTAAGAATTTGATTTTTGAAACACCATATATATATCTAGAGTACTGTTGAAGGTTGCTATGCTACTTGAGAATTCAATGCTTCTCAAAGTCCTTAATATCAAATTTTAATCTACTTTCAGGTGCTGCCACAATAATGGGTTACACTTTCTGGGACATCCTAGCTTTTGCTGAAATCACATATTTTTAGAAAATATAATGATTTTAGCCTTGAAAGGTTTCATTTAAAGGATTTTAATTGAAGAGAGTTTGATCAAACCCCCTTGGATAGAACCCCGCTAGTTTTAAACCATACCTATAATGGAGTCTCCTCTACACCTATCAAAATGTTGATAAAAAACCACTTTTGATTTACCTTTTGGGGGATCAAATGAATTCATTTAAAATTTATGTTTTGTAAGAATGTAGTCCTTATTATAAGCTTCCAAAAAGTATAATTTTAAATATATTTAATTTGACTATTATATTTATTTTTTATTTCTTGTGAATGTAGGTTTTTCACCGAACATCAAGTTCTCTGTTCTACACACATGGAAAATTAGGAAATTAGTGAAATTTTTTTAAAAAAATATCTATACCCTAGGTATTGATGTCCTTGTTTCAACAAAAAAAGAAAAAAATGAATTTTGATTCATTTAGAAAAAGTAATGTTTTATGGAATACGCCTGTCTAAATTATAATTGATTTGACTTCAAAATTTAATTTTTAAAAAATATTGAACAAAACATTATAAAACCAAATGCATGCCCTATATATCGGTGTTAACAATCTAAATTCAAAAGAATCAGAATTTTATCCTTTGTATAAAAAAAGTTGTGCTATAGAATACACATCACTTTAAAAAATGTTGTTTACTATTAAAAACTAGTTATCAAAGGAAACGGAATTTTTTTTATAATTTAACTCCAAATTTTTAAATATATATATATTTAGAATCTACAAGCAAAATCTCACAAATCACTAGTTCGTATCATCTTCAAATTCCTAACGGTTTACTGGCTATAGGTGTCAGAAAGTGAATATTTAGTTCAAAATGTTGATTTCAATGTCAAGTTTGGCCAAAAACTGTAACCCATTATTGTGGGATGACCCTTTCCTTAATAATTATCTTATGAGAAAATTCTTTGTTGATAGCTTCCATGAAATCTCCCCAAGTAGGATTTACCAGTGTCATCATCAAATCTAACGTCCCCAAATTCCTTCTTGGTTAGTAGGGTGGCTTCTCATCATTGTTGAAAATGGGGTTATTATTCGAGAAGAAAGGGTGTGATTTTTTGTGCATTTGAGAATTTATTTCTAAAGAAATGGAAATCCATTTGTCAATAACATTTGCATCAAATTTTACCTATATGTGCTTGGAGTACTTTGAAGCATCTACACAAACTATCTCATCATCTTTCCCCTTTGATTTTCTAGATCCCTCTTGATGAAGACCTTGAACGGATCTAAGGAGTCAACTATTGTTCTTTATTGGTCATTTTTTATCTAAAAATTGTGTCAAATAAAGCTATACTAGTGGAGTCAACAAGAGCCACTTAAATTGAGAAGGTGATTAGTGACTTGGCAATACACCCTATCCATTGGGTCAATAATTAAGTAATTTTTATGCTATCTTTCCTTTATTTTTTATTCATGGAAAGCCATTCATTCTATACTATGACAAGCTACACATGTCTCTTTCCTATGACACAACTAGCTTACTTAAACTTACATTCTTAAACTAAATAAGTCCCAAATATCTTACAAAATCCTTAGACTCCTACTATTTCCTTGAATCCATCACCCTAGATTGCTTATGTATCCTATCCAAGAAATTAGGGGCATGTAGTTTTCTGAAAGACTTTTCTGATTCACTTTTGACAACATGTCAATTAATTTTTATATATTTGTGAACATTTTTTATTATTTGACTTTTATTTTTAATTTACTAAGGTGTTCACTACTTAGTACATTAGGTTATAAATCTAAATTTTGCAAGTACACAACTCTTTCTAGGACAACTACATTCTAAGAGTGAATTGATGACTACCACCCATAAAGTAAAATTAGGATTATCACACATTTAGAAAATATGAACAATATATTCTTGCACAATATCAATATTGTGGATTATAGGTATTCTTAAAATATTATGATACAAACCAACTTATGTGTTTAAACAAAGTAGTTTGGTATAAAATGATTGAGATAGGGTTTGGTTTCTTCAAGGAACCTTTCGCTCTATTTGATAGAAGTTTTAGGTGTCAATTGTGTTTACTAAAGATACACTGTGTTTGTGAGATTATTATTCTTTATAATCCCTACTAATAATAAATCTTAGAATTCTTGACTCCTAAAATTTATATCTTATAAACATTCCACCCTACGTTGTATGATGTATGTGCAATTGACCTCCCTTAAATAAATAAATTTCTTTGTGTATAACACATACTCAAACTAAGGGTTGCACAATCACTGTCACTCTTGCTTCCTACTTATTTACCTACCATTCTATCTACCATATCTTTTGAAGATCTAATACTCTCCATTAAAAAATATATTTATCAAAATTAGACAACAAAAAGACATTTGAAATAATTTTCTAACTTATTCTCATAGATGCTTATTATACTTGTACCAAATCTAGTAACATAAACATATTTTTAGGCACTCCATTCACTTGTTTATCAATCTAAATTATACCTTTATTGACTTAAACCATACAACATATTATTTTAATAATATATAGTTGTTAACTCTAATGATACAAATTGTTGTTAACTCTAATATCCTTATATAAGTTCATCAAGACTAATCACAAATCATTTTTCACTATTATTAGTCATTAATAATTTTTTAAAATTATTTATTTGAATAATATTTTTTATGACAATTTGAAACATACTTATTAAAACAATTATAAATTTTTCATTAAAAAAAAATTAACATTTTAAAAACCAAAAATAGTTTAAAAAATTGATTGAAATGAACAAACAATTTTATGCAAAAAAAGAGAGACATTGTGAGACTTAATTTTTAAGTACATCAAAATGTATCTATTTGGTTGACAAATGGCTTGCCTATACAGGTCACACTCCTAGGCTCTACCAAATTACTTTTAATATTCCTCCACCTATATTTAAAAAAGTAAATTACTATAATATCTCCTATGCATGTAGGACTAACTAGAACTAACCATTAAATGGAAGAGATGATTGATTTTTTTTGGTAATATATATATATATATATATATATCAATTTTGGTAAACCATACAATTTTAGTAGAGATTATATTGTCAAAGGATTTTTAGTTTGTTAGTGAAGTTGAATGGTTTTGAATAAGTTCAAGAGGGGCTAAATATTGTTGAGTGCGAGATCCCCAACACCATAAGGGATGAGGCCGAATCCTTGCTTGGATGACTTTGGTAGATTGGATGCCCCACAATTCCTAACTCTTAACCAAAAAAGTATCAAATTAAATTCATACTTGCAAATAAAATTATAAAAACAATCTAAATTTAACATAAAACCATCCATAAAAAATTAGAAACTATATTTCTTAAATTAATAAAACCCTCCATCAAAAATTAGAAACTATATTTCTTAAATTAAGATATTTCTGTTCTAAGTGATTGTTAGGTAGAATGCTTAGGTTGACATCATTTTTTTGTAATTGATTTGTAAAAACAATACATATCCGAATGTGAAACCGTCTATGTTAACTAAAAGTTCATAACAAATTTTACGGTTAACAATTGTTTGTGTACTCTTATTGAAGACATAGTTGTGATGCTCAAGCAAAAGCATATATTTGCAGAGGTCACATCAGCAATGAAGCAATATGTAGCTGTCCTGCAAAGTCAGCTAACTAGTCGAATCTGAAAGCAACATAACTTATTATGAAGAACATTATTGATAAACCACAATAAATAGCAGTGATGGCAAAAGATCTGTTATCCAAATTTACCCTTATTTATCGAATCATCATAGAAGTGCACTATTCTTCATAAAAATTTACTCTTATTCTCATTGACTGAGTGATCAACAAGAAAACTGAACTTATGAGTTCATTTGCTTTCCTTCTGTTCTGAAGCTTCCTATTTACTCCATCTTCTCCTAAATCAACATATTCCAGTTATATTTTTGCAGAGAATCTGATGACTGTATCATGGTCTACAGTTGTCTTCATGAGTGCATATTCTTTTCCATAGACTGACATTTTCTAATTGATAATTGAGATGATCATAGCGGCGTTTGGTTTTAATAACTACTAAATCTTCTTCCTTCTACGTTGAATACAAGGCATCCATAATTCAAATGCAAAATTATATGGAATAAGAGATTGGAAATATTTAATTGCACCGGAATAACATCATCTCATCGCGGCTTAGAAAATTGGTTTATTTATGAACAAAATAAGCAGTGTGGTGTAGAGGCAAGATTACGCTACCCATCATGCCCACTTCTAAATTTTGACAATAAGTCCAATCCTATACCTAATTTTTCACAACCTTAAAAAAAAAAAAAAAAATGCTTCTATCCATTAAAATCTTGTTCCATCTAGCATTTTAGATTTGTTGGAGGCCAACCTCTCAAAGATTTGGTTTGTTGAGAGGCCAATGTCATCTGGTTTGAGAGGTCTTTAGCCTCTTCTAACTGATTTTAGATTTGTTGGAGGCCAACCTCTATAATATTCTTCAATTTCAAAATCTTCCAAATGACTTGAACGAACTTTTGGACTTTCCCCACTGCCAACAATGTCCATAAGATAGCTCATAATAGACCTCAAATGATGCTATAAGGCAGGTGGTGCATTTTGTTGGAAAATCTATTCTTTTGCAAATGTCATACATTTAATTAATTCTTGTTAGAAATATCTTTTTGGAATCCGTTTATTCTATCGCCTTGTCTAAAATAGGGGAAAAGACCCAATACCTGAGATAGTTCCAATGGCTGAGATAGTATTTGTGCATTTAAGGCTCAATATTTTTAAAAGTTTAGCACTAGTAGTTGTGACTTTAAGGTTGTTAGTGTTGACTATAAGTACTAATAATTGAATGAAATGTGCCCTTTAGATCTAAAAAGAAACCACTCATGTGATGTCACATCAGCACACCAACAAAACATGACTTAATGTACACCTATTGGTCCACCCTTTTTTGGGGGGAACTATGTGACACCTCAACAAAAAGCATGTTGATGTGGCATCATATTTGATGATGTGGCCCTGGAACTTTAGTTATAAGCAAGGGCCTTGCCAAGTAAGCTACTGTAAAAGTTTTGGAGTGATTCAAAATTGCCACGTATGATTTTGAGAGGCATGAAGTTAGGGTGCCCAACTACTAGGTCCTCTCCCCTAGTTAATATTGTTTTTGGTTGGTTTGACATATTGAATGCCATTAGAAATATCTTTTTGCAATCAGTTTATTCTACTGGCTTGTATAAAATAGTTAATGTTGTTTTTGGTTGGTTTGGCATATTGAATGCAAAAAGGAAGAAAAATAACTTTAGAAAGAGTAGTAGTAGTAGAAATTGCAGAGAGAAGAACAATATGAGAGAGGAATTTTGTAGGTTCCTCTTGAAAGAGCATACACCTAACAACTTTGGAAAGTGTGAATAGTGCAAGCACTACATAAAGGGAGATCGATGCAGAAGCTCCTAAAAGTGAGAACATAACAATCACTATAGAAAGTAAGAACATAGCTGACAACTATGGATGGATTGGAGTAACCAACTTTGGATAGCACAAGGACAACTACAATGTCTAAACAACTACAGAAAGAGGAAAAATAGAGCAACAACTTTGGAGATTGTAAATCTATGAATGCAAAGTTTTTTAAATATAAATATATTAAGAAAACTTCACATTCAAAGATTTACAATCTCTAGAGGGGTAAGTGCACAAAGATGGGGGACCAAAAGGGGGTCTTAAGATGCCACTTTTTTTTCTAAAATCAGGACGGTCTGATGTTGGATGAGAAATTGAAGATAGTTACACTCAAAATTTGAAGATACAATAAAAACAAGAGTCATAGTGCTCCGAATCTAGCTTCTAAACTACTAGTTTTTTAAAAAAATGGTTGAGATTAAGGGGTTCAAAAAGGGGAGCACACAAATTGGTCCTATTTTTTTAAAAAAACATAACATAGCATCTAGTGTGCTCCCCTAAAATATTAACTTTTTTTTTATTATTTCAAAAATTGCTTCAGTGAGAAATTAGCTAACACCATGTAGTTTATCGCTAATTTTTCTGATAATTTTTCATGTGAATAATTGATTTTTTACTAATTTTCAAAGTGGACACATCCTGAAAAACAGAAAATTGAGCATGCTTCCCCCCTAAAATTTTTGAAAACTAATCAAAAATCATTTTTTTTTTAATACGTGTAGAATGGAGTGTAGTTTCTAAAAATGTAATTTATTTGAAATTTCGATGAATGGTTAAAAAAGTCAAAAATCCCAGGCACTGGTCTTTGACAAAAAATGGATACACTAATAAAAAAATTAAAGACGATATCCTTAACATACTCAAAACGTGAAAAAATATATGGTTAGAAAGCCAACAGAGAGCTTAAGATTATGGTGATATTTTTTTGACTTGTCATTGAAACAAGTGCAAACTTGATGGGGAGCATGCTCCAGATTATGTGATTTTTGTTACAATATGGAAAAACATGTCTTTGGACATCCAAAACATAGTCCAAGCCTTTGGGTTGGAAGCCAAAGGCTTGGAAATTACCAAGGAAAAGAATAATGCAAGCGCGTTATAATGCACTTGTGTTATGGTGAAATAAAATCATCTCACTCCCTCCCTCCTTACCCCTCTCTCTATTATTCTCTCTCACTCTCTACTTCCCTCCCCTCTCTACCTCCTACCCTCTCTCTCTCTACTTCCTGTTAGATCTAGGGCACACAACTGAGAGGGGGGGTGAATCAATTGTGTAAAAACCTTGCTTCTATTTCAAACACTTGATTCTTCTTGTTAGTTAGCAGCATATCAATTAATCATTCATGAAAGCAGAAAGCATAAACACCAGAGAAGATAAACATCAACACATTAGACACCAAGATTTTTGATGTGGAAAACCTGGTTAAGGGAAAATCCATGGGGTGATTAACCTAGGGATTATTCTCTGTTAGAAGAATAAGAAAAATGCATGGCACATGCGAGTCAGGGCTCACTGCCCGAGCACACTGCTCACAAAGAGGCACACTGCCTACAAAGAGACACACTGCCTACAAGATCATAAGGATCACAACCTTGAACTGGAGAATGACATCTTCACCATGTCTGGATCAGTTCCATTTAAGCCTGAAACACTTCTGCTCTACCTTTCGCTCTTTGGCTATACCACTCTCATCCACTCCACACCACACACTTCGAAATGAACTCACAAACCTTTATTTATACAAGACATCAACTTAGGAACAATCATCTAAGTCGGCAATCAACCATAAGAACATCTGCAAGATAAATAACACATCCGGTTGGCCACCACAAGAACATTCACAAGATGAACAACTCATCTAGTCGGCTAGTCTAAACAAGAACTTCATCCAGAAGAATATTTTCAATTCTAGGCTCTACCATCAATGCGGACCAACAACACAACCTCAACATGATCCAAGAACCTTCACAAGCCTGCCTGAATGACTAGGTACATCTGCACTTCCTTTGCTCACTGGAATCTCTTCTCTTCCTCATCCGGAACTTCAAGAACACAGTCTATCGCCACTATCATACTGCAAGAGGTGCTTCCAAACCTCCAAACCACATACCAATCAAGATGACACATCACAAGGACATCCCAAACACTCTGTCCAATCCGCAGAATAGGACAATGCACTTCCGGATCTCACCGGACCTTTTTGTAACACTCTGTCATTTTGGAGCATCTCCCGGAACCGGTTCTACTTGATCGATCACAACTTCTTCACATCTTCATGCGGACCTCTGAAATCTTAACTAGATCATCTCAAGAATCATATCTACAAACCCTTTAATTTGCATCCTCTGAATCTCAACCTATTGAGTACTTTTGCCTTTTTCTCATCACTGTTCTTCACTGTTCCTGATTGAGACTAATTTTCTCAATATCCTTAGCACACAGCTTTTTCAATCCTTCTTGTTAAAGCAATATGAGTATGTTGACATCAATGACAACACTAGTTTAGCTCATACTTGCAACAATCTCCCCCTTTGTCATTGATGGCAACATATGATGTGAAAAACCATCAAGACAAGAACTTCTCCTTTCTGTCACAGCTCCCCCTATCAACAGCAACTCTTCACATGTCTTCTCTTCCATTACTACTCCCCCTTTGATCATCAACCACTTGTTTTTCACATGTCTTCTCTCCCCCTTTGACATCAATGGCAAAGGGCTCATACTTGTAATACTAACACATCAAAATCATATCAGCTACTCCCCCTTAGTAGCAACTCCCCATCATCAATCCGGATCACAAGCTATGACTGTGATATCCACCGAACTGATGCACATTAGTGCATCCTAGTTCATCTTCGGAGGGGCCATGACCCCTAACTTCTCCCTGAGATACTCAAAAGGGTCCTTGGGAAGAGGTTTAGTAAAGATATCTGCAATCTGATCCTTAGAGGATACATACTCCAATCTGACTTCATCCTTGTTCACTTGTTCTCTCAGAAAGTGAAACTTGATAGATATGTGCTTGGTCTTAGAATGCAACACCAGATTCTTAGAAATATTTATTGCACTTGAATTATCACAGAAAATTGTGATAGGCTCCTCATATTCTACTTTAATATCTTTTAGCATCTGCTTCATCCATAAGATTTGAGTGCAACTACCTGCTGCTGCAATATATTCTGCTTCAGTTGTAGACAGAGATATTGCATCTTATTTCTTGCTTAACCAAGAAACCAATCTCTTTCCCAAAAAGAATGCTCCACCACTGGTACTCTTCCGGTCATCCACATCTCCTGCCCAATCTGCATCTGTGTAAGCATGAAGAGAGAAATCATGATCTCTAGGATACCACAAACCATACTCAATTGTCCCCTTTAGATATCTAAAGATTCTCTTGATTGCCATGACATGAGATTCTCTAGGATCAGCCTGAAATCTTACCACAAGACCAACAGCCTACATTATATCTGGTCTAGTCTGAGTGAGATACAACAATCCACCAATCATTGATCTATACTTTGTCTGATATGCCTTAGGAGAGTCATCATCTTTGCTCAACTTACATCCAATTGCCATAGGAGTGTTCATTGGCTTTGAATCTTCCATACTGAATTTCCTCAACAATTATTTCACATATTTGGTCTGAGAAATGAAGATCCCTTTATTTGTTTGAGTAATTTGCAGACCCAAGAAGAAATTCATTTCACCAAGCATAGACATTTCAAACTCACTTTTCATCTGATTTGCAAAAGTTTTACACATACTATCTCTTCCTCCAAAAATGATATCATCCACAAACACTTCAACAATCAAGATGTTTTCATGATCAATTTTGAAATATAAGTTACTGTTAGCAGTACCTTTGTTGAATCCAATCTGCACAAGATGCTTATCCAACCTTTCATACCATGCTCTTGGGGCTTGTTTCAATCCATACAATGCTTTCTTCAACTTGTAGACCATATCATCATTATCAGACAATTGAAATCCATTCGGTTGTTCAATGTAAACTTCTTCTTCCAGATCACCATTTAGGAAGGTAGACTTGACATCCATCTGATATACCTTTAAGTCTGTGAAGGCAGCAAATGCAAGAAATAATCTGATTGTTTCAATTCTTGCCACCGGAGCAAAAGTTTCTTCAAAATCAATTCCTTCTATTTGAGAGTAGCCTTTGCAGACCAATCTAGCTTTGTTTCTGATTACTTCACCAACTTCATTTAGTTTGTTCCGGAAGACCCATTTGGTTACAATCACATTCTTGTTTCTAGGTCTAGGAACAAGATCCCAAGTATGATTTTTCTCAATTTGCATCAACTCTTCCTCCATTGCTTTGGTCCAGTTTTCATCATTACAAGCTTCATTAATTGTCTTAGGTTCAATCTTTGAAATCAGACAACATTCATTTGACTCTTGAGCAATTCTTCTCCTTGTTTGTACCCCTTTGCTTTTGTCACCTATGATCTGATCTTCAGAATGATTTAGAGTTACATACCTTGGAATTTTGGGAGTTTCTTGCACTACTGTTTCTTGATCAGGCTCATTGAGACACACCTCTTCTTCCTGATTTACCAGATCAGTCTGAATCTGAATTTCAGAGGAGGATTGAGCTCTTTCCACTAGAGAATCATTCTGATCATCTTTATCACATTCATAGAATCTTGAGGGCTTCTCAATTCCTTCATCAACCTTCACATTTGTACTTTCTATCATCTTTCTCAATCTCTTATTGTAACACCGGTATGCTTTGCTTTGAGTGGAGTAACCCAAGAAAATTCCTTCATCACTTCTAGCATCAAACTTTCCTAGATCTTCATCTCTTTTGATATAACACTTGCTACCAAATACTCTAAAATATCTCACAGTAGGAGTTACACCAAACCAAAGTTCATAAGGAGTCTTACCGGTATTGCTTCTAATTTGAACTCGATTAAGAGTGTAGACTGCAGTGCTGACAGCTTCTCTCCAAAACATCTGGGGAACATTTGCTTCCATCATCATTGTCCTGGAAGCTTCTTGGATGGTCCGGTTCTTTCTCTCAACAACTCCATCCTGCTGTTGAGTCCTAGGGGCAGACAACTGTCTCCTTATGCCATGCTTCTCACAAAAGTCTATGAATTCACCGGATGTGAATTCACCACCTCTATCAGACCTCAGACATTTCAGTTTCAATCCGGTTTGATTCTCTACCATAGCTTTGAAGATTTTGAATTTCTCAAGGGCTTCTGATTTCTCTTTTAGGAAGGTAACCCACATCATCTGGGAATGATCATCAATTAATAACATGAAATATCTATCACCTTGCATACTCTTGATTCTTGTCAGACCACATAGATCAGTATGGACTAATTCCAGTAATCCGGTAGAGGACTGATCCTTGCTTTTGAAAGAAACTCTGCTCTGATTACCTAGCTGACATTCTTTGCACAAACTACTTGTAGGTTTTACCAATTTAGGAAGATCTCTTACAGCCTGAGTATTGCTTATCTTGATGATGTTATCAAAATTCACATGACACATCCTTCTATGCCATAACCAACTCTGACCAACTTGAACAAACAGATAACTTTTATTAGACCCAACTAGATGAAAGATATTACCTTTTGTTTGGGTACCGGATGCAATCTCAGTTCCAGAGCTTTCAAAGATCCTGCATCTTCCATTTTTGAACCGGAGATCATAACCTTTATCCACTAACTAACCAACATTGAGAAGATTGTGCTTCAATCCTTCAACATATAGTACATTACCAGTTTTACTCTTTCCATCAAAAGAAATAGTTCCCCTACCTCTGATTCTACCAACAGAATTGTCTCCAAACCTTACCATTCCTTACCTTTCCAAATCTAAGAACTTGTTCTTGTCCCCTGTCATATGGTGAGAACAACCACTGTCAATAACCCAATCATCCTTTACTTCAACTTGGGCAGCCAAAGCTCTTTCTACAACCTTATGATTGACAGATTCAGAGGATATTGAATCTTCTTCCTTGATGGCAATAAACACCCATTCATTTCCAGATTTGCTTCCCATTTCTGATTCATCATCTGTTACTCCTTCATTATCATCTTCTTCATGAACATAATAGCAGTTCTTTTGAAACCTTTGTCTATTAGCATTTGACCTTGCAGATCTTTCCGGACATCTTGAAGCAAAATGACCAATCTTATTGCAGTTGAAGCACTTAAAGTGTAGTTTTCCTTCATACTTACCGGATCCTCTTGGCAGTCTCTTTGCAATGAGGGCTTCAAGTTGAGTTATTTCTGCTTCTTCCTCTTCCATGTCTTTCCTTGCTTGATCATACCATGATAGCTTCCTTGAAGAATTCTCTCCCAGATCAAATCTTTGTTTGCCTTTCACATAGGCACTGGCCTTGAATGTAGATTCAGTCTTGGGGTGATCATCTCCAAACTCAGTCATTTCAAATGCAACCAGTTTGCCAACCAATTGCTCTCATGTGACAGTTGTATGCACTCTGAATTCATCAATGGCAGCAACCTTGATTTTGTAGGCAGCAGGAAGAGATCTAAGAATTTTGCAAACAATTTCATTTTCATCCAGAACTCCACCAGCATTCCTGATTCCACACACCAGCTCATTCACTCTTAGCATAAAGGTAGTGATATTTTCATCATCTCTCATCTTCAATCTTTCAAATTTTCCTTTCAGACTTTGCAGCCTTGCACTCTTGACAAACTCATCTCCTTCATACAGATGTTCTAGTTTAGTCCAGATCTCATATGCAGTTGGCAGGTCAATAACATTTGAGAGATCTGAGTCATTCAATGCACTTAGAAGAGCTTCTTTGGTCCGCAAATTGTTTTCAGCATCTGTGATTTCATTCAAAGTTGACGGACCACCCTGTGGAGGTACATATGGTTTTGAAACCATGGCCAAGTATGCTTTTCCCATACACTCCAAGTGACATTTCATGTGACCTTTCCAGAGAGTGAAGTTGGATTCATCAAACCTCGGACTATCCTTCTTGTATGACGACATCCTGGATCTCCTCAAGCGGTTAAGCTCCTTTCAGAGGAACTTAGCTCTAATACTAATTGTTAGATCTAGGGCACACAACTGAGAGGGGGGGTGAATCAGTTGTGTAAAAACCTTGCTTCTATTTCAAACACTTGATTCTTCTTGTTAGTTAGCAGCATATCAATTAATCATTCATGAAAGCAGAAAGCATAAACACCGAAGCAGATAAACATCAACACATTAGACACCAAGATTTTTAATGTGGAAAACCTGGTTAAGGGAAAAACCACGGGGTGATTAACCCAAGGATTATTCTCTGTTAGAAGAATAAGAAAAATGCATGGCACATGCCAGTCAGGGCTCACTGCCTGAGCACACTACTCACAAAGAGGCACATTGCCTACAAAGAGACACACTGTCTACAAGATCATAAGGATCACAACCTTGAACTGGAGAATGACATCTTCACCATCTCTGGATCAGTTCCATTTAAGCCTGAAACACTTCTGCTCTGCCTTTCGCTCTTTCGCTATACCACTCTCATCCGCTCCACACCACACACTTTGAAATGAACTCACAAACCTTTATTTATACAAGACATCAACTTAGGAACAATCATCTAAGTCGGCAATCAACCATAAGAACATCTACAAGATGAATAACACATCTGGTCGGCCACCACAAGAACATTCACAGGATGAACAACTCATCCGCTCGGCTAGTCTGAACAAGAACTTCATCTGGAAGAATATCTTCAATTCCGGGCTCTACCATCAATGTAGACCAACAACACAACCTCAACATGATCCAAGAACCTTCACAAGCTTGCCTGAATGACCAGCTACATCCGCACTTCCTCTGCTCACTGGAATCTCTTCTCTTCCTCATCT